>CAOJWK010000375.1:0-146466 GCA_948455865.1 Conomelus anceps
AAGGCATACGCCCTTTTTCGGGAGATGGCATTTTCAGATTCCCCGCCATTTTCTACATAGAAGTGCAAAATTTCAAACCGATATCTTTACAATCGAGTTCTACATGATGAAATGAAGAAGGCTGTGTATTGAGTTTTAGCAAGGTTATGTTCTGGTATGATGTGTTTGTTGAATAATGTGAGATTGTGTGCAACTTTATGAGCAATATTATCATTATTTACACAGTGTTCTACCCAGTAATATTATAATTATTTACTCAGTGTTTTACTCAGCAATATTATCATTATTATTGAAATGAATACTGAGTATGATTTGGATAATAGCAGTTCAAATTCTGATAGGAAACGGCGTGGTAAGAAACAATCTTCCAAAGAACGATCTGATAACAAACGACAAAGACATTCTGGTGAACCTCATACATCAACTTCAGGTGAAGAAAAGCCAGGAAAACCCTTTGTGATAGTTCTAAATTGCTGTAAAAATGAGTGCTATAAGAAAATTTCCATCGAAAATCAAGAGTTACTTCACAATCTGTTTTTTGGTGAAGGTTCAAAAGTTCAACAAGACATTTTTCTGTCGGGACTTATGCAGTACAACAATGCATCAACTCATCATGTACATGCTACAATTAAAAGAGTTAATATTTGGAACTATAATATAAAAATAAATGGTGTCAAAACTCCTGTTTGTCAGAAATTCCTTCGAGGACTCTATCAAGTTTCTGAAAAAAGATTGCGTGTAATCCAGCATAAAACTTTGAATGGTGAGTTATTTCAAGAGAAGCGTGGAACCCACGGAAATCGACCTCAATCTATAGATAATAGTGTTTGGGAATTGATGAAGGAGCATTTGAGTTCAATTCCCAGCCGAGAGTCACATTATTCGCGGAATAAATCAAATAGGAAATATTTTGAAAACCCAAACCTGTATCCTAAAAAATTATATGAGATGTTTTTGGAATATTGCAAAGAAAGAACTCACCAAGAGTTGAGAATGCCAGCCTACAAGACCTACCACAAATACTTCAAGGAAGAGTTCAACTATGGATTCACATTACCCAAAACTGACTTATGTGACTTTTGCTCAGAGTGTAAAGTAAAATTGACCAGCAATCCAGACGATCCTTGTAAAGTTCACTATGATATACACCGAAGAAGATATTATTCTTACAAAAAAATCAGGGATGACTTACTAGAACAGTGCAAAAGAGACAATAGTAGAATACTAGTACTTGAATTTGATTATGCTCAAAATCTACCTGTTCCTAAGACTAATGAAACCTCTCAGTTCTACAAAAGATTAATGTGGATTTACTTATTCAATGTACATTGCCACAATGATGACAGCAGTAACATGTACTATTACCTGGAAACTCAATCAAAGAAAAATCCAGATACAGTATGCTCCTTTCTATTCGATACCATCAGTGAAAAATTCAATGATACCTATGATGAAATTCATTTCTTTTCGGACTCAGCAGGAGGACAAAATAAAAACCTTCTAGTTACATCTTTTTGTAGCTGGCTATCCATGAAGCTGAATGTCAAAATTTCCCATCTGTTTCCTGTAAGGGGCCATTCCTTCTGCACTTGTGATCGCAACTTTGGTGTTTGTGGAAAAAAAATAAAGAAAGAAGAAAAAATACACTCACTTGAAAAATATATTGAACTACTTGAAACTGCACGAGAAAATCCCTCTCCGTTCTGTGTGAAAAATGGTGCACCAATAATAAGGAAGTGGTCCAAAGGTTTGGAGAATGTGATGTCAAAAAAGCCAAAAGGGAAGAACTCTGCTTTTAAAATACAATCATATTCACGATTGACTTACACGCCCTCAGGTGGAGTATCAGCTGCCCCAACTTATAATGGATTATTCACACCATTCATCTATTTCAAAAAGAAGGATGTCTCCATGGAATTGGATCAGCAGTTGCAAGTGGCAGATCATGTTCCTATCAATCCATTGAAAGAAAAAGACATAAGGACTCTTTTCAAGTTCCTAGATGCAAATTCAGTGAACTGGTTTGAAGAAGTGTTACAAAAAGTACATGAAACTATGGAAGTATCAGGTGAAGGAAATAATCTATCTAGTTTGGAAGACTCTAGTGCTGATTAGACTCACAAACTTTTTCTCACTGATGAATACATTTTGACAAAGACAATAAATAAGTTCATAAAATATTAATAATATTGATACTTTTTCTTGGATATAGTATTATTTTTGAAGACTTCATGTACTACAACATCATGATTATTTTTTATATCAAAATTACACTTTTTTCTTTAAAATAATAATATTGTTGTGGAGTATTTTTTCCTCAGACTTGGTAAAACATAATCATCTATGTAAAAAGGGCATTTAAAAAACATGGCCGATGATCATCTCTTGAAGAAGGGCGTATAACTTTAATTTTTTGGGGCCTTTTATCTTTATCAATTTGCAAAGGATATTATATTTCATGACATATTCAGAATCCTTGGGCTAATATCCACAATATTGTTCTGGAACAAATTTCACGATTAATTCATTCTTCAAAAGTTATGGGCTTGAGAAAGTTTCAAACCTCATTTTCTCAAAACACACATTTTCAATATACGCCCTTTTTACATAGACGTCCTCGATTGCAATTGAGGGGATAGTTATTAATTTTGGACTAATTCATGTCTACGGCAGAATTCAAACAGAAAGTCCATTGCCTGAAACATAAAAAATATAATGCTTTACACAGCATTTGCATGATGGTTGGGCACATGAAACACAAATAATGATCACAGTAACAAAACACACATCCTGATGATCAAGAGTAACAAAACACACATCCTGATGATCAAGAGTAACAAAA
Source organism: Conomelus anceps (assembly GCA_948455865.1). Lineage (NCBI taxonomy): Eukaryota > Metazoa > Arthropoda > Insecta > Hemiptera > Delphacidae > Conomelus > Conomelus anceps. The sequence continues at coordinate 2,843 of CAOJWK010000375.1, forward strand.
AGTAGAATAATATATAGAACATAATAATATGCAGAGTGTTTCGGAACTCTCTACCAATTATTCTAAGCAGTGTTTCTGGACCACTAACAAAAGTAAATATCGTAATAAATTTTTTCTAGAATTCCCAGTTACTCACACAGCCTCCATTTTGTTTTTTCATTCATTATTTTTTATTCAAACACCTCTGAATGTATAATTTTGAAATTTTGCATACAGCTTTATAACAATTAAAACAATCTAAAAATAATTAATCAGAATTTTCCGACATCAAAAAACAAAATTTCGGTCATTTGAAATCTTTGAACAAGATTAAATTTATAATGGCTAATGATATCAAAATTTGACTAGAATAACTTTTTCTAGATATTTGTATTGCAAATCTAACGATACCTTATTTTTCAAGATTGGCCAACAATTAACAGATATATGCTACTTTTAGCGAATTTCTTCAAATTCAGCTATTACAGCAGGTCGTGATGTGCGACTTTCACCCGGGACCATGATGGAAATTTGTTTTGGAGCCCCCAGAGTACAAAAATCATAGTGGCACAAAATGTTATATATGTAGATATATATATATCTATATATATATATATATATATATATATCTATCTATGTGTCTGATAGCACGATAACTTTTGAAGGAGATGTCCGATTTCCACCAAATTTGGTATACACTTTCCTCTTGTGAATAGCTTGGACAAGTTCGTTAGCCAGGAAAATCAAAAAAGGTTAACCCCCTTTTCGGGGGTATTTTCCCGCCAGAATTAGGGGTTTTCAAGAAAAAAAGGGTTGTATTTGAATATTTTAGTTCTATTGTTAGACTTTAAGATAGAGCTCATGGAGTCAAAAATTTTAAGGTATTGCACTGCCTTCTAGCTCAACAAATGTTCAAGATATCATGAAAAAATCATTGTTGTCAAAAGCTGTATCTTGCCCTATGGAGTAAGTTATTTGGTGCTAAAAAAGTGTTTCAGGAAAAAACTTTAATCTTTTTTTTTCTTGACTGTTCCTTATGGTTTTTGAGGCGCTGAATCCGAATTTCAACTCATCCACCTCGAAAAACCAGTGCGTTTTGAGAAAAGCAGCCATTTTCAAAATGGCGTCGAAAATTTTTTAATTTGTCAATTTCTGTGCAATAAATATTTGAAAAAATACAGAAATTCGCTAAGTTTTGCAGGTCCTGCGAAAGGAGTATTTAGGGTGTGCGGTGGTTGACAACGGGTTGCAGATTATCGCTTCCAACCAATGTATTATGTAACTTGTACTGTATTATGTAAACTTTATTATGATGTTTATAATGTAATAATGTTGTAATGTAATAATAATTATTATTACAGTAAAACCTGTCTAAGACTGACACCTTGTAAGACGGAAACCTGCTGAAACGGAATGTTTCATCCGGTCCCTAGAAATTTTGTATATAGTTACGTATAAAATGACCTTTCTATGCCAGAACCTTTCTAACGCTTTAGAGTTCAATATTTTAATATAATAATAATAATTAGAGTTTAATATACGATACATTATTTCTTATTACTGGATTTCTTGGAAGGTTATTGCAAAATAAATAAGGCACAGTGTCCCACTCGATTTTATATGCGACTCTCGCTCGCGTATACGTACATATTGATGGATAATTGTTTCCAAGAATCGGAGCGATAATCAACCAAACATTCCTTTTAAGGGGAACTGAAAGTCTGTACACACGGTGTTTTGACGCCATAGCATCCATCACGTAAGTCATAACATCCCTGGCGTTTTAATTTTGAATTGGAACTCTTTCTACATCAGTTTAAGCAAGTCTTTCGAACGGGATTTCAGTCATTTAAAGTAATGCGTGATTGTTTCATCAGTGTTTAATGTTTATTTATTTAAAAAAATTGTGTTTAATTGCTGTAATTGTTTCCTAGTTGATTGGTAGTGTTCTTTAATTTTGAAATTGCAAACCTAAAAACAAGAACTTTGTCTTTAAATATGTGGATATGTGCATGAAAATGAAATAGGTTAGTGAAGGAACATTTTTTAATACAGTAGGTATAATTAATAATTGATTTCACAGCTTTTTCATGAGACAAAATAAAATTACAGTAATTTGTTTATCTATCATCTGATTTTAATTTGATCACCCTGTCTAAACCGGAAACCTGCCAAAACGGAAATTTTTTTCAGTCCGGTGGAATTCCGCCTTATACAGGTTTTGCTGTATTATTATTATAAGAAATATCTTCCTATCATAATCTGTATCATTTTCCGAACAAAGACTGTACCATCATGATACGTTACAGTTCAATAGTATCACATGAGCTTCCTCTATCTAAGTTAATAAGAGTAGACTGATCAGGCCTTGTAACCTTGAAAGCGTAGCATTGACTTTCCAGATCAGAGAGCATCAGACGATTTTTGAAAGCTTTCAGCGGTTTTATTTTTAAACTCGGTTTTTTTTTAGTTATTCTTTGTGTGTGCCTTGTGTAGTAACTAACGATGTCTGGACAAGTTTGTTGAATCAGATCTCATGTATAACTTACATTGTGTGTTAATGCTCTTGAAGGATGGGATGTTACAGTTAATTTACTATTATGATACATGATGATATGACCTTGTTTTATAAAAATAAACCTATCATTTCAAAGCGTCATTGTATGTAAAGTAGGATTGGAGATAGCTTTAAGATGATGAGATTGACAAAAAAATTTAAATTCAATAAAACTTTTCTAGGAAATGAGTTCCTAGTTATAATTTGACATTTTTTTGATTTCCGTCTCAATTTAAATCTTGTACGGTAATTACACTTTTTTTTAGGATGAAGCCCACATAGGTCTTAGACCTGTCCGTGGGTAATGAGTTGAATGATGGTGATTGATGAGTTGGACCCAACGAACACATAAGACCAATATGTCTTATGGTCTTATCCTTGGTCTTATGTGTTCGCTGGTTGGACCTCCAGTTTTAGATGGGTTCCGAACCACCGGGAAGTGATTTTACAGCAGAGAACAGTATCTTTTTTGCTGGCCAATCTTCTTCTCCGTCTTCTCATTATCATCGATTTCTTCTTAGCCTTTTCTATTTTCGCTCACCTTTAGTTACTTTCCTTGTTTCCCTACACTTCTTCATTATTTTCTTCCTCCTTCCTTCTTCTTCCTCTTTCTCCCTCCTTTTTCCTTCTTCTCCCTCCTTCCTTATTCTTTATTATTCTCTACTCCTGTTGTCCTCTTTTCTTTGTTTTCAAATTCTCCTTCTCTTTCCATCATTACTAAAACTCATTCATTTCAACTATCTTTCGTCCTTCTCTTTTATCTTCTGTTTTTTTTGTTATTATTGTTTCTTGTATTTCTTAATCTTTTCCTTTTCTTCCTTCTCTTCTTGTTGTTCTCTTCATTCTTTGTCTTCTTTTACTCCTGTTTCTCATTTTCTTCTTCCTCATCCCTCTTCAAATCCTGCTCCTAATTCCATCTCTTCCTTCTCCACCTCCTTCTCCTCCTCCTCTTTCTCCTCCTTCACCACCTGCTCCTTTTTCATCCCTTCTCTACCTTTCCACAGCCCCCTCCACTTCTTCCTCCTTCTTCTCTTCATTATTCTACACTTCCTCCTACTTCTCTTTCATATCCTCCTCGTCCCCCTCCACCTCCTCCCACAACTGCTTCTACTCCTTCTCCTTCACCATTCCTTCTCTTCCTTTCCGCAGTCTCCTCCACCTCCTCCTTCTTCTTCTCCATCTCCTTCTCCTCCTCCTCCTCCTCCTCTTCCTTCTCCTCCTCATTCTACTCCTCCTCCTCCTTCTCCTTCTCTTCCTCCGTTTTCCTCGAATTGTCAAGCTATAGCTACATTGTGGATAATATTCAACATAAAACTCAGTTTAAAAAAAATAATTCTTTCCTTTTCATTAGTCTTACCTTATAAATGATACCACAAAGAAACAAGTATGACATACCTCCTTAGCACTCAAAGACCTCATCTCATATTAAAAATGTATTTTTTCCAAAGAATTCAAACAGTAACAATGATAATCAAACGCCTTCTGTGAGTCTTCATGTCATGTCCTCATTAGGATAGCAACTTTTCCTCCTAATCCTCCTCCTCCTCTCCCTCTCCTCCTCCTCTCCCTCTCCTCCTCGTCCTCCTCCAACTTCTCTCTTTGTTTGATTACGGTATCAAACAAAAGTATCAATAAACAAAAGGCATAGAAATCCTTTGCCTCTGTGTTAGCCCATTAAAATTGCAACAAAGCCTGTCGAAAAGAAAACATTCACTCATTATCGATAGTGCTTTATCCTTTTTGAATGTCTGCTTCTTTCTGAAATCATACACAGAGTTTTTTTTTAAATTATGAATCAGACTACAAGCTGTAAAATATGTTGTTCAATATGTTCTCGTTAGGGGTTCTGAAACGAATAAATTCCCTATTTATGAAAATAATGTTCTAATGAAAGGGCGTTATTGAAATCATTCCGTTGTCCGTCCGTTCGTCCATGCTCTAGTACTTTTAAGAAAGATTCTAGACTTTTGAAACTTGGTATATAGCTTCCTCATAGTCCCAAGTAAGATTGCTATTGATTTTAGAGTTAGAGGTCGAATATAAAAATATTTATGAAACAAGAAACAGGTTTCCACATCAGGTAAGAAACCTAATAACATCCAATTCAATAAACTTTTGGTCATGATTTGGTTTTTGTATTGAATATTTTGGGGCTTTAAAATGCTATCTATTGATGCGAGCAAACATTTTTCCTCACAGCAATAGATAACATTTCAAAGCCCTAATAATATTCAATACAAAAGATTTTGAACAAAAACCCTGCGCACAGCCTTTTAAGGATTGCAACTTTTCCTCCTCCTTATCCTCCTTCTCCTCCTCCTCCTCCTCCTCCTCCTCCTCCTCCTCCTCCTCATCTTCATCCTCTCCCTCTTTCTCCTCGTCATAATATTCTCTCCCTCATCATAATCATCATTGCCTTCTGAATACCCTACCTCAATTATGTCCCATGCATAGGTTGAAATATTATTGTCCAATCGTTGTTCATATCAGCATATTGGTTATTGGAGATTGTCATTTGATAACATCTCAGTTATTGGAGCTGTTCATATGTGATGTGCTGATAGATTTCAACACCTCGTCGCCATTGGCTGAGGCATGCATTTATTGAGCTCTAAATCGCCGGTAGCATCAAATGATCGACAGGACAGGATCATCATAATCATCAAACAGACAAGATGGCTCTCAATATAATGTGGCTTATCACATCTCGTGAATGATATTAGCAGTGTAGGTCACACCAACTGCAGGATGGTTTGCTGCGCGTGTATAATGGCACCACAACGCTAGTGAATTGCATTCAGAGAGAGGGTGTGAGAGATAGATTGAGAGAGAGAGAGAGAGAGAGAGAGAGAGAGAGAGAGAGAGAGAGAGAGAGATTAGATTAGATCATTTACTTTATTCATGTAGATTAAAAAATTCACAGTCTTAGATTCTAGATTATGATAGTTAAAAATATATAAGTACTGTAATTATTGTTCTATGAATTTTACAAATCTAAACTAAAGAGAGAGAGAGAGTGTGGGAGAGAGAGAGAGAGTAAGAAAGAGTGAGTGAGTGAGTGGAGAGAGTATGGAGAGGGGGAGTGAGTGACAGAGTGTGATTGAGTGAGGGGGATTGGGAGGGAGAGTGTGAGAGAGAAAGAGAGAGAATGAGAGAGTGATAAAGCGAGAGAGGGAGTGAGAGAGAAATAGATAGTGTGCGAGAGCAAGAGTGTAAAAGTGAGGGGGTGGGAGAGTGTGAGAATGAATGGGAGTGAGGGAGAGCGAATGTGAGGGAGAGAGAGATAGAACGATAGAGAGAGAGGGATTGAGTACGAGAATGTTAGTGAGATAGTGGGTGTGAGAATGTGTGAAACAATGGGAGAGAGTGTGAAAGTGAGTGAGATATATGGCGTGTGAGTGAGAGAGAGTGTGTAGAAGAGTGTATGAAAGATAGAGAGAGAGTGAGAGAGAGAATGAGTGGGTGAGAGAATGTGTGAGTGAGAGAGAGTGTCGGAGAGAAAGAGTGAAATAATATAGCAGAGAGAGTTTATGAGAGATTGAGTGGTTGAGAGAATTTTAAAACGAAGGGAGTGGGTGTGAGTGTTAGTGAGTGTGAGCGAGAAGGGTAAGAGAGTGAAGGGCCGAGAGTGTAGGAGAAGGAAAGGCTGACATAAAGAGAGCGTAATAGAGAGAGAGAGGATTAGGAAGAGGAGAAGAGAAGGAGAAGAAGTAGAAGGATAAATGAACAAGAGAAGAGGAAAAGAAGGAGGTGGTTGGTAGAGGTAGAGTAGGCGAAGGAGAAAGTTGCTTCAATTTTGGCTAAATTATGGTATTTGTTACTATTCTATTTAATTAATAATTTATTCCAATAAAGAAATATAGTCTTCAATATAAAAAGTCAAAAACTAAAAAAAATATATACTGTATTATCATCATATCCCATCAATAAGCGACCACTATTCTCAACTTCAATAATGGCATGTTTGGTAGAACTACTATTAAATTACTGGATTAATATAGAATAGAATAGAATAAACAAGAATTTTATTATTTAAAAAAATACAGTACAAATCAAAATAAGTACATCCTTTCAATACAAAATATTTTACTGGGAATGAAACAGTAATCAGAAAAAATAAATACTGGATTGATTTAGGTACGCAATAAAACGAAAGTATTTATCTAGTTCCCAAATGAACAAATTTACACTGTGTTGGCCAGATTTTGTCATTTTTTTAATAAGTACCCCCCCCCCCCCCACCCAACTCCACCCCCAATTGGTTCCACTGCTCACAATATTCACAATTTAAAAAAAAGTGATCTTGATATTTACTTGTATCAACTCCTTGGCCCTCTTTGTAAGGGTGACCGATTGGATTGGCCAAGAAAAAAAACCCTTAACCCACTCATCAATCACCATCACCCAACAGGTCTCACATTATCCATGCACTGGTCTCAGACCTATGTGGGCTTCATCCTCAGAAATAGAAAAAGCAAAGGTGGTTCGGAGCCCACTTGAAACTGTAGGTTCAACTCATAAATAATTCAAATCATTATCCACGTACAGGTCTCGGACCTATTTGGACTTCATCCACAGAAAAAAACAAAAAGCAACGGTGGTTCGGAACCCACTTAAAATTGTAGGTCCAATTCATCAATCACCATCACCCAATTCATTACCCACGCACAGGTCTCAGACCTATGTGGGCTTCGTCCTCAGAAAAAAACCCAATGATTTCGTATGAGAAAAGGTAAATGACATTGAGTAAGAGGGAGACCATAGTTGTTGAGTGTGAGGTAGCGGCGCGTGCATGTGAGCGTTGGTGCGTGCACGCCACCCGCTGGAACAAAGAGCTATCGCTAGTTCCCAATTTGTCCGCCTAGAGAGCGCTAGTGCGGCATCTCTGCAGGCATCAGCTGTTCGAAAGCCCGGATAGATCAGTCGGCTTTGTATGAGCCTCAAGTAAACTTATTCAAACTGTGAGCGCTACTAATTTTTTACAACGACAATATTCTATCTACACGATAACAACAAAACGTGATTAGGGAACAAAATTGAACATACAGTGTACACCGGATATTCCGTTACAGTTTTAAAATCAATCTACAAAAAAAATTGTCAATTATTATTACAACAATTGTGTAGGTACTAGGTTTCGAGAGATTATTGTTATTTTGATACGTAATTACAAGAAAACTTTGAGAAAAATCTTGTGCCAAGTGTTGGTGTAATTCACATAAATTATGGATAATGATTGGGTGAGTATTTTCTTAATATTATTTTTCTGTTTCTTGAGTGGTACCGGTCTGTTTAAATAATGTTCACGAGGTGTGCCTTGTCTTATCTGGTTGTATTTGAACAATTCTTGCATATTTGAGATGAGAAAATATTGATTTTTTGATAAATTTTGTGTGGCAGACTGTTAAGATGATAATTTGTGGAGAACGTTGTAAATTTTCTGTATATGACAGATTGTAAAATAATTCTACTGATAAACTAAGTGGTTGCTGATAGTGTAAACAATGAACTCAATTATGAATATTTTAATTTCTATGATAATATTCGATATCTGTTCTGATAGTAACAGTAAACAGAAGGAAGGTTGTAGTGAGAGATGAGGAGAGAGAGAGAGAGCAGGAGTGAGGGGGCGAGAGAGATTGTTAAAGGAAGAAGGAGAGTGAGAATAAGTGGAAGAAAGAATTTTGAGATAGTTGTATATTATCTTCATTCATTTATGTTTTTTTTCTATTTAAAAAGTAGATTCTATATTTCTAAAAAGTTATATACAATCGTTCTGTCGATTTACTCAAACTAGAACTAGATAAGATAAGTCTGGATAGAGTATTGAGAGTAAGATTAGAGTAAATATGTATTATGAAAACGATTTATTACTGATTATTCAATGAGTTTAATATTTTGAACGTTTTATCAATGGTTTCAACGGTTATAACAGACTGATCATGTTTTGGCTAAATGCATACTTTGAAATTTATATGAAAATAACTTGTTTCGAATTTACCTATTTTATTACTTTTGTAGAGGTTGATGAAGTTCTAAAAACATTTAAGAATAGAGAAATATTTAGAGAAATGAACTTATAAGAAAGAGGGAAGAGACTCATTTGAAATACTGAAAATTAAATACTTGAAAATTATCAAGAATAGAGAAATATTAAGAGAAATTAACCTACTAGAGGGAAGAGACTCATTTGAAATACGGTACTGAAGTAAATAGAATGAAGTTCTATAAACGTTCAAGAATGGAGAAAAATTCACCTTCAAGAGGGAAGACTCTCATTGGAAGTACTCTAATGGAACAAAGATATCGGGAAATTTTATTCAGCTTATGATTTTATCAGAGATTAACTTAATTTCACATTTTTAGTAACTCAATGATTGACATATCTTAATAATTATTAATAATTATCTCATTTTTAAAACGAAAAATCAAGGAAATATTGATTTAAATATTATGCGATTCCAATCTCCGAAGTGAGGTTTTTTGGGGAAATTATGAAAATTTTTAAGTATGGTTAAATATTGAGAAAATAGCGTACCAGAGAGAAGAGACTTATTGGATATACTGTAGTAAAACAAAGTCCTAAAAATGTTTGTGTTGGAAAATATTTAAAAACAATTACTTAAGAGAGGAAAGAAGCTTATTGGAAATATTGAAATACAACGAAATAAAGCTCTAAAAATTTCCAAGTATGGAGAAATTGACCAACAAGAGGGAAGAGCTCATTGGAAATAACATTACAACAAAACCTTGGTGGAAATATCACGCAAGGATAATCCATCTGTTGAATAATTCAAACAAGTAAGACATTCGGTTCAACTTTGCTTTATTTTAGAAATTCAAATTGTTACAAGGGTTGTATCACCTTTGGTTTCCCATAGAGACCAAATAAATCTGCAAAAAAGAAACGGATGAGATCAATCACCATTAAATTTCTAACGGCTGTTTGGAACCCACCTAAAACTGTGAACCCAGCTCATCCATCAATGACTATCATCCATTTCATTACCTTTCTTTGCAGGGGCGAAGGTGATATTGTGGAAGATATTCATAATGAATAATAAGATGAAGTTTTCACAATCACATTATAATTCATTGAAAACAGAGAGATGCTACTTTCGGTTGTTACACCATTATCAATCTCAATCAAACTAAAACTAAAGTACAGAGGAGCTTAGATTTTGACACTTATTTTTGCTTGCTGCTCCTCCCACCACATTGATAATGATGTAACAACCAAGACTAGTATCTCACTGTTTTTTAATAAATGTGTTTGTGATAACTTCAAGTCTTATTCATCGTTTCATTACCCACGCACAGGTCCCAGGCTTTGTTGGTTTCGTCCTCCAAAAATATATAAAAAAAGAAATTAATCTGAACTTCGATTGAGAGTAATTTATGAGTTACAAGAAGATTTCTACAGATTTGTGAACTTTGAATGGTTTCAACATATAGCTTGAATGCTTGGAAACACATATTTAAACTTTAAAAAAGGTTTAAAACTGAAAATAAAAACGAACTCACGAACAAAACAAGAATATTCCACAGATTTGAAAACTTTGAATGGTTTCAACATTAGCTTGAATGCATGGGAACGCATATTTAAACTTTTAAAAAGAACTATGGGTGTTCAGCCTCTTTTGAAAGGACCAATAAAGGTTCAGAATTGATTGGAAAGGCTTCATTCGAACATGGTCTGCAGAAAAAGGAATCGTCTAAAGTTGAACAAAGAAGAACATGAACACAAAGGACAAAGAAGAACAGCAACATAAAGAACAGAGAAGACAATGGAGAGACAACGTTGAAAAGGAGATATCATAAAGCAGGAGAAGAAAGGATTGAATAATGGGAAGATAGTAAAAGAAAAAAGAGAAAGAACGGTAAGAGAAGTAGAATTAGGAGATGTTTGAAGAAAATTATTGTTCATCAAAATATTGATTATCAGAAAATATTGAATTAAATTAAATTTGAAACTTTTTTATTGCTGCGTACAAAAGTGTGTACAATAAGCATACGGGTAAAAATATATACAAACAAATATACGTAAATATATATAAAATATTCTCAAACTTTTGTTTTTTAAAAGTATTTTCTTAATATTGTTATTATTATTAGACGTAAAACTCCCAAAGTGGAAGACGCTGAGTGAAGATGGTTCATTTTTTGGACTTGTTCTTCTTGTTTACCCACCAGCTTTTCATTTTTTGAGCGAATTCACCTTTTCTCTCTTCACTCAATTTTGTTCCAACTCTTGGAGGTTTTGTCTCTGGTATAACTTCCCATTTATAAAGTTTTATCCTCAAGTTTTTTCTATTGTAAATTTCTTTGTTGGTTATTATTAATATTCTCAATATTATTTATACTGTGAAGATGAATAATGCAATAAGCACACTGTTTTTGTCAACTTATTTTAGGTCTTAAAATTCACCAGTAAGGTACAGTATTATCAACAATATTTTATGTTAAATACCGAGTGGAAAAAATAATATGGAACTACTACGTCATATTTCAGGTTTTGACAACGTTATGTTCTTTTTTAAATCATGCTTTTGATTTTCCGATGATGAATACCATCAAGTATTGGATGCTCCACTGTGCAAGTACCTTATATCTCTCACAAATGTTAGTATTCTCGATTTTGTTAATTGTAAGGCCCTTATCAAACAGAGCGACTACAGTCGCGGTCGCGAGCCACAATTTAGGCTAAATTACATCAGCTGAGCGTCTGACCGAGCTCAACAAAGTCAGAGTACAAGAAGTCATTAACATGTTTAGAACCATCAGCTGATTTTTCAAATAAAAATTACTCGGCTGGTGTAATTTATCCTTCTAATTGTGGCACGCGACCGCGACTGTTGTGGCTCCGTATAATAAGACAGACAAATGGTCTTAGACCTATGTGGGCTCATCGTCTAAAAGAAAATATCTAACATCTAACCCATTCAAATCAAATTTAACTTCATGTCCATACAACCAATAACAGAAGATCAATGTCTTCAGCCCACTCATCCAGCTGTCTGCGTAGTTGAGGCGCCATTGTCTAATCACGGGGTACCGCCACCGATGTGAAGTAGAGGATGGTGATGTCATCTAGGACGTCATCTCAAGGTGAACGACACCGCCGACCGGGAAGTCGTGCACGACTGGGAAGGCGTGGGTGACTCCAGATATCTCTCTACTCCATCCTTTCTACTCTCACTCTCTCTCGCTCTTTCTATACATCTACTCTCTCCCACTCATTCTACTCCGTCTTACTCCATAACAAACAAGCTGCGCCTTTCATAATTATTATCATCATCATCATCATCAGAGGCGTAGTATTCTTGCTACACAAACACAGCCGTCGTTGTAACTCGCTTGAAATGTTACTTTCTCGAATTCAGTGTTGGTGTGAATGAGTTTAGTGTTATTCTGCCCACAAATTGAAATTACAACAAATTGATTTTGAATGTGACTTGTTTTTATAAGTTGATTAAAATTAAATAGGCGGACAGATAAGAGTTTCGTTAAACAATAAATAATACAATTACAAATAAATATTGTATTTATAGGGATGATAAAGAACGATTAAAACTCATAATGTGTAATCTAATAAACAAATAATACTTCGGTAATTCACTTAAAAATTTAATTTCACGAATGTGGTGTTGCTGTCATTCGTTAGACAGACGAAAAAGACAGTGGATTCATAAAAAGTTTTGTATAGGTTGAATTAAAAGAGGCATTAAAATTCATAGGCCCGCAATATAATAAAAAGATACGTGCATCAGCTTCTCTCTGGATCCCCGTGGCTAGATAGTAAATGAGAGCAAAGTGAGCCTACGGGCTACTTAAAATATACCCTAGAATATTTATTGTGTAAGTAATCTACATTACTCTATCAATACCTCTATGACAACAAATGACATTCAATTGTAACTATTATTTTGAAATTGTTTTCAATACTCGGATGTGATATCACTGTTGTAAAATCACTTCCTGTGGTTCGGAACCCACCTGAAACTTTAGTTTCAACACATCATCCAACTCTTTACCCACACACAGGTCTCAAACCTACGTGGGCTTCATCCTCAAAAAAATTACAAGATTTCACCGATTGAGCTAGGCTATTGCAAAATAAATCTCAAATCAATAACAAGTTCAATATCCGTAACTGGATATTGAAAGTAAGTAGGAATCTTGAGATTATCGATTGATACTACATGTTTTAGAGCAACTATCCGTTTTTACTAGTAGCAGCTTTGCGGTAGTATGACATAACAGCAGTCCAGCCACCGTAGACCGGTTGACAGGAAGTGACCCAACCACTTTTATTTTCGTTGCGACCGACCGGTATCACATAAGAAGTTTGCTCGACTTGAGGATAGCCTTCTACAAGAGCTTCCACTCGATAAAACTATTAATAAATATCCAATTAGGCACCTTGTCTAGACATACTACCTTACTTTGCATCCCAATTACTCGTATCATCTTATAACTGGAAATTATGTTTATTAATAGTATTCATCGGGAGTGCCTCAAGGCGCTAATTTTGGGCCAATGTTAATCATCATGTTCAGTAGTCCAACATATTCAACATAGTTTGTATAAACCTTTGACAACATTAGTAACCTATATTATTTAAAAAAAGTCAGGTTCAGTGAACTGAGATTTCTCAATGAGCTCTTCACAATACATACTTGATGCTCTTGAAATAGATATAAGAAATTTTTGACAATAATAAATATCACAAATAAAGCAAGATAACAGAATCTAATAACTCCATGCATGACGGTTAGTATTTAATACAATAATAATATTTATCACTATTATTATGATATAGCCTTCTTATTGATAATAATAAATTGATATAATTGATATAATAATAATAATAATAATAAGAGAAATTTGTGACTATAATAAATATTACTATAGAGACAAATATTATTATTTTATTATTTTTTTTAAATATAATTATAAATAAGATAATCAAGATATAACAAAAATCAAGATATCTATTATAATATTAAAACAATATAAAAAAAACAGCAAGTTATAGTTTAAAAATTTCACAAATTAGTTAATAAATTATTTGTGATATTAGTCAATAATACCAAGATAACTCACTTTCTCATGAAAATGTCCTCGTTATTTTGATACAGCCGATGTACTTAATACTGTAAAGACCTTGAATCCATTAACGCCATGCATAACTGCCATCAATATACCGCAATTCAAATAAACGTCTGCAGCCACTGAACAAAGAAACGTTTTAACTGCAACTCAAACTGCGTTTTTACGTTATTTATTTGAGCGTTTTCCAACATGGCAGCTAAATTATCATCGCTGCACTAAAGCCGACTCTTTATGGCAAGAGTCAGTAGCAAAACAGCTTTACAAATCATTTTGATAATGAAATAATGACAGCAATCGGAAGCTGAAGGCGAAAGAGCGATAAAAAGGCTGTGATTACACATCCAGAAAGCATTCATGGCCTTTGTGATTTCGTTGCTACACAACTGGAGCACAGAGGAGTTCCTCAGTTGTTGTTAATGAAGGGGTTGCTTGGGATTCAGAGGGCGATGAACGAACACAAAGGAAGAGCTTGCAGACAATTTAGAAAACAAGCCGACATTTCGGTTCCGTGACTTTTGAAAAAATTGAAAAGAAAACGGAAGGATTAGGGAAGAAGATTCTGCAAAGTCGAGGAAAGCATTAAAACGAATAGGGCCGTATGTACATTCCTTGTTAGTAAGTTTGTATGTAAGTTCCTTACATATGGAACACATGTGTATGGAAACACTTACATGTTGTATGTAAGTTCCTTCAGCTTCATCAGCTAAATATGTTTTCAATTATTTTTTAAATAGTTATACTCTATTGCAATTGCCCACATCTATGAACGATATCTTGACTCGAGCGAACTTTTAAATATTATGTATTTATATAGGCATTTCAAGAGATCCTTGAGTCAAGAGACTGGAGGAAAGTTCTAAAACATGTTCACGCTCCTTCACTTTTCTTGACTCGACTTTTGAAATTTAATGTATGGGCATTTCAAGAACTCCTTGAGTCAAGAGACTCTGAAGGAACGTTCTAAAACATGCTAAAGTTACTTTAGTTCTCTTGACTCGAGGGTTACTTGAAATGCCTATATTACATTACATTTAAAAAGTCCATCGAGTCAAGAGACACTGAAGGAACATTCTTAAACATGTTAACCTTCCTTCAATTTTCTTAACTCGACGGACTCTTGAAATGTAATGTATAGGCATTTCAAGAACCCCTTGAGTTAAGAGACACTGAAGGAACGTCCATAGATATAGGCAATAAAGTATAACTATTTGAAAAAAATTGAAAAAATATTTAGTTTGTAAAGTTTTTTATAGTGTACAAGAGTTTCGTTCACATCAAAATTAAGCCTCACCTCAACTAATTAATATTTTAATTTTTTTGAAGGATGAAGCCCACATAGGTCTGAGACCTGTGCGTGGGTAATGAGTTGGATGATGGTGATTGATGATTTGGACCTACAGTTTTAGGTGGGTTCCGAACCACCGGGAAGTGATTTTACAGCAGAGAACAGTGTCTTTCAATTATGGTACGGTAACTAGTGTATAACATTGGTAATATAGTGTGCATACCGTATAACTGTCGATGAGTCTTGTCTTATACTCCTTAACCTGAGTCTTCAAGACGTAATCTTTAAAAAAAGGTTTTTTTTTAGTGTACAAAAGTTCCTTCGAGATTCATTATGATAATCACCATCATAAAAAGAAACACATGCTTTAGAATCGTGGTGTTCATGCTGATCCAAAATGTTTTGAAAAGGCACATTGTTATTATATTATATTTATATTTATTTATTGTGACAAAATTAGAAGGAATGTGAAGGAGCAACAAACTCAAGTCCAAGACTGCTCTCTTCACAAAATTTGAATATGTTTTATTTTCCAAAACATTGAGGTTAACACAGACTAAAAATTTAGATTGCTAAAAAACTTCACTCGAAAAGGATAACAAATGATTCTCTTTCACTTAACGACTGAAAAATTATTGCTTGCATACGGAAGTATCCAATTCTCGATGATAACCACCATCACAAAATGAAACACATGCTGTAGAATGGTAGTATTCACGCTGCTTCAATCTGTTTTGAAAAGCCACATTGTCATTCAGTGTACAGGCATAAGCAAGCTTGTTTGACGATATCTTTTGAAGTCAAATAGAGATAAGTTGTGTTCTCCTGGACACTCTTTATAAGGGTGACCAATTTGATTGGCCAGAAAAAAAGACACTACTGTAAAATCACTTCCCGGTGGTTCGGAACCCACCTAAAACTGTAGGTCCAACTCATCAATCACCATCATCCAACTCATTACCCACGCACAGGTCTCAGACCTATGTGGGCTTCATCCTCCGAAAAAAAAATAAAATAAGTTTCTATTATTGTGGGTGGGAAATACAAGAGAACTCCCATTTAGCAAACTCCTAATTTCGAAACTCCAAGTAACAAAATCCACTATGTAACGAATTTTTGTGTCTTCGCAAGATGGCCTCTCAGTAACGAATACCTCTCCTGAACGAGTTTTTTGCCTGGATATTAAATTTCGTTGTACGGATTATCCACTGTTTTATGTTGATGCAAAGTAAGTTTTTTGAAAGAATTTTTTTTGTAGATACCGTCTTGGAGACTCCACTTAATGAGTATAAGAAACTTTGAAACTTTATTGAAAATAATTTTACAGCACACATAATGCAACATCGCATTTTTGATCATCATGATACATAAACAATACATCTGTGCTCTGTAAAAAGAGAGAAATAAAAGTTATAAGTAGGTGCCTCGAGATTACCCTGTAGGGGGCACCATAAAATAAAACATTTAAACAAACATAAAAACACAATTGAGAAAAAATAAGCTAGTTTTATGCTGCAAGACAAATCAGATCAACAAATTTTTTTTTTATTGAGGATGAAGCCTACATAGGTCTGAGACCTGTGCGTGGGTAATGAGTTGGATGATGGTTATTATACAATCTTATACACTAGTCACCATAATTACTGTATCAATTAGTTGAGGTGAGGCTTAATTTTGATGTGAAAGGTACTCCACTATAAAAAGCTTCAACCAAATATTTTTTCAATTGTTTTCAATATTTCTATATTTTCAAAACTTGAAAAACCTGGTGATGCAAGTTTATAGATTCATGTTATTCAGATATAGGATTTTTGCTAGACTTCTTTTTCCTATCTTGCTTAACATCAGAATCACAAAATCGGTGATAAACCGGACTGAAAAAATCGAGCACAAGTTTCAATTGCTGAAACGTGTCTATTTCAAACTATTGAAAGCAGTTGTAATGAGTCAGACGCATCTAAACATAGTAGGAACTTAATTGATGATTGGCCATGGGTGCTGTCTATCAAACATTGATAAAAAAACATCTGACAGTTACATTCATGAAGTGACGTCACTCATCTGACTTGCAAAGCATCTGCAGACTTGATTTATAACGGCATTTGAAGGACAACCACTGCAAGCCGATTATGATTTTAAAAGTACATACTGTACTGTTTCTCTTATTAAGTGAATACCGTGAGTTATAAACTTGCTATATTATATTAAGTTGATAAAGCTTTTTATAGTGTACAATAGTTCCTTTCACATCAAAATTAAGCCTTTCACCTAGGGTTAGGTGTATGGTAAGAGTAAATAGATTAGATTCATGTAGGACGTTGTTCAAGAGACTTGATCTCGTAACTGTTCCCTGCTTATATGTGTATGAAGCTACCTTATATGTAAAAACGAATGATATTAACCAAAATCTTGATGAACACATCTTGAAATCTTGGTGAGTCACAATAGTAGCTTATTCAAACAAAAACATAGTTATATTGGTAGGAAACTCTACAAAAAGCTACCGTAGTTTTTAAAGAGTGTTCAAAATATAGAAATATTTAAAAAACAACTAAAAAAGAATTTATTTGATAAAGCTTTTTATAGTGTACAAGAGTTCCTTTCATATCAAAATTAAGCCTCACCTCAACTAGCGTATAAGATTGTATGATTGTTAATCTGACTTGTCTTATACTCCTTAACTGGAATCTCCAAGACGAAATATATAAAAAAATTCTACTTTACGTTAGTACTACTGTATAATATACTACTACTATACTTTACTATACTACTAATACGGTAGTACTATACTGTATACTTCTAGTATATAATATAGTAGTTATGTGAACAGTAAATCTCACGCCCAAGAATAAGGGTCTCCCATAACTATAAAGTATATTGTTCTATGGTAATAACCTATCTACATATTAAGTTTGATAGACTCTTTTTCTTATTACTCACCTCCTCCTGTTCTTCCTCCTCCTCCTCCTCCAATTTTGTGAAATCCCTCCGCTGTAGCAAGGCCACACTACAAACTTGGGTGTAGATTGAGGCGAGCGAAGCGAGCCTGCCGGCTAATTTATCGTAAAATATAATCTATCTTGCCACATTATATGGCTTATCATTGCAATCTTTCGTCACTCCTGAGTAAACAAACTTTTAATCAATTTCAGTCATCTACTATCAGATTAAATCCACCATTACTACATTATCGTCTATTAGATCTTTAAAATATTATAACATTCTTGGGTGCAAAAAATCCTGTTAATGTCTGGGAGCTAGGAGTTTGTTTTCATAATATCAACTGCTAGGTGCGCATCAACTAACAAATAATTTAGAATTTAGAATTGCGGTTGTTTTTCATGAAGAAATAGCCCAGAAATAAACATATACAACACAGTAGCCAAGGACTCGACGGATTTACATGTAATAATTGTTATTATCAATTATTGTGATTACAAGCCTATTTACCATTCAGTAAGTTATTTAGTATTATTCTTAGTATTTCTATAAACATCATAGGCTTTCCGACTTGTACTGACAAGTGTTTGAATTTTACAAAATTCTTCTTTTTCTTCTTCTTCTCATCCTTATACTGCTTCTACTCCTTTTCCTCCTCATTCTCCTTCTCCTTCACCTCCTTCTCCTTCTCCTTGGTGTCCTCCCTCTTCTCCTCCTCCTCCTCCTTCTTCTGCACTACCTCTTTATCCTACTTCTTTTCCTCCACCATTTCCTCATCCTTCTTCTCCTTCTGCTTTCTTTGTCCTTACCATTCTCCTCCTTTTCCTTCTTTGCCCTTCTCCTCTTTCTCCTATTCCTCCTACACCTCCAAACCTCTTCCTCCTCCTCCTCATCCTCCTTTTCCTTCACCAACTCATCCTTCTCCTTCTTCTCCTGCTTTTCCTCTTTCTCATTCTTATACTGCTTCTTCTCCTTCTCATCCTTCTCCTTCATCTATATCTCCTCCTTCTCCTTATCATCGTCCTCCTCCTCTTTCTCCAACCTTTCTCCTTCTCATCCTTATACTGCTTCTCCTCCTCATCCACCTCCCACTCCTTCTCCTCCTACTCCTCCTGCTCCTCCACCACCTCATCCTCCTCCTTTATCACCTCCTTCTTCTTAGAATAAACATTTGGTTCAATAAGTATTACTTGACTAAAATTCAAGCAGATTAGTAAATACCATCACAGAAAGATGATGTTCAGTCACGAACGCTCAAGACTGCGTTTGGATGGATGAACCTGCTTCTATGACTTTATGTTATAAGCATTATTATGACCAACAAATATGGATAAATGAGTAAATGAATGAGAAGATGAATAAATGGATAACTAGATAAATTAATTAATAAACGAACAAATTAATAGATGAATTAATAGATACACAAACAAATAAATAGCTAGATTAATTAATAATTAAACAAATAAAAATATTAATAGATGAATAAATTAAAATAATCAATAAATAAATTAAGAAATTAAATCAATTATAAACAATTAATATGTAAATAAATGAATGAATAGATAAATAAATAAATGGAAACATACGAAAAATATCAGAAACTTTGAAACGAATATGAGGAAATTATAGAAAGGAAGTAAAAAGTACGACAGTGAAAGAAATAGATTGGAAGAATGATAAAATGAGAGGAAAGATTGGAAGAGGGTGTGCGTAAGAAGAAAGATAGACTGATCAAGATATAAGTAGACTATACTATAGTCTACTATATATAAATATAGTAGAGTATAAAATTATGCAATGGATAATCATCACCCAGAACAACGGCAGAGGTGTTATTGGCTTTAAAACGGTCACAAAAGTGGGCGCATTCCTTTAAACATGACCTTTATAAATTCACAAGGCAGACAAAGAGCAACAAGGACAGAAAATAATAAATTAAGAGAATAAGTAAGAGACAGAGAGAGTGCGTGAGAGAGAGAGTGTGTGTGTGTGAGTGGGTTAGAAAGAGTGCGAGGGTGGGAGAGAATGAAAGAGCAAGAGAGTGTGTGTGTGAGAGAGAGAGATAGAAATAGAGAAAGAGGTAGGAAGAGTGCGGGAGATAGAGAGAGAGTGATAGAGAAAGAGTAAGAGAGAGTGAGTGTTGGAGCGAGAGAAAGAGAGGCATTGAGTTCGATGCTAACTTTCACTTAGCAGACAAACCACAAACAACACTAATCACGACGTAAATATATACATAATTATATATATATTCACTTACACCATACAAATATATTTATATCGAGACATTGCCCACAGTTTAGTCATACCTACAGGACTAAGAGAGTGGAATATTGTATAATAATTAGCTTCGACAGATTATTTGAACCAAAGATATTGCTACAAGAAAACCACAATCGTTACTATGTATTGCATAAGAATTACAAGCAGCTAAGCATTATTCAAGTACAGAGAATGGTACATTGGCTTAACTAGATAGTTCATTGACAGCCAGTTGTGGGGGATTCAGATTCAGACAGCTTTATTTGAGTAAATGTACGATTTTTTTGAGGATGAAGCCCACAGGTCTGAGACCTTTGCGTGAGTTGGATGATGGTGATTGATGAGCTGGACCTACAGTTTTAGGTGGGTTCCGGACCACCGGGAAGTGATTTTACAGTAGAGAACAGTGTATTTTTTGCTGGCCAATCTAATCGGTCACCCTTACAAAGACTGCCCAGGAGAACGCAGCTTATCAATCCTACTTAGCTGCTTATCGCAGGTATTTGTTCCATCTATCTGATTGAACAGATACCTGACACAGCTCACGGCTAGCACTTCCCAATTTATATGACTACTGACTATAACCTTACAGTGAATTACATCACCGAAGTTCATCGGAAAGATAAATAAAAACAGATACAATATAATAGTCTACGTTTTCACTATTATTATCACACTGTTTTGTAAGTGTTAATAAGAATTAAGAATATATTAATAAGAATGTTTGCATGGTAAATTAAATAGAATATCAAGTAATGCATTTACACCACAAAAAGGCGGAGTTAGGACAGAATATCCCTGTCTTACACTCAACCTACGCCACTGAAACTACACAAAGTCATTAACAATTATGGGTTTTTTTTTTGGGGGGGGGGGGGGAGAAGGCTCCAGACACTGTACACCATAAGAGGAGAAGGAGGGGTTCTATAACAATAATTCAAGTCTATAATGAATTGTTTATTTAAAATGGCGGTTCGGGGGTACTCCCCCCCCCCGGAATTTTTTAAAAATAACCCATTTAAAACCGCCACATTTTCAGCGATTCGTCCAACATTATTCTAACCCAAATTGTGTGTCAATGATAGTGATTTTCATCTAATCTGTGATGTTTTCCATGACGAAATACTTGATGAACAATCTAATATCAAAACTGACACTGTATTTCTATTGAACATACGATTTTCACTTATACCGGAGATACTGGTGGGATGCATTTAACTTCTAAAGAGAAGTGAGACTGATGAAGCTTCTCTTCAGAAGTGAAATGTATCCCTCCAGTATCACCAGTTTAAGTTAGTGAAAATCATTATATTAAATAGAAATTCAGTTTTGATATTAGATTTTCATCTAGTTGTTGCATCATTGTCAGTGGGAGATCCGAACTCTCGTGTTAAAAATGTATTGTTCAAGACGCCAAACTCTAAAGCAAGCCTACTTGTTACTTTTGACAACAATTGCTATTTTTGATCCCCCACCTCACCTGATTTTGTTACATTATAGTATCGTACTTCAAAATGTATTTTAAAGGAGAAGGAGGTGTTCTCTAACAGTAATTCAAGACTTTTTGTAGCTTGTTCATTTAAAATAGCTTGTAGCTTGATCCAGGGTACTCCCCCGGAATTGTTTTTGAAAATAATCCCTCTAAGGCCACATTTTCAGCGACTCAATGCGCCTTTTTGACTCTTCTCAAAAATTATTGTCTCTCAAATCTTGTTAAAACTCCATAATTTCATTTGTTTCTGGGTCTCTGGGGGGGGGGGATATCCCCTTGTTCCCCCTCCACAATCCTATACTTACGCTATTGGAACTACATGATGAAAATCAGGTGAAAGAGTATGGGAAGAGATCTATCTCAATGATTCCAAGCTGATTGGTTATCACATAAGACAACAACATCTATGGGAACGGTATCTGTAGTATTCTACTACTAATCCGACGGCCTTGTCGTTAAATCCAGGTTGTTAAAGTGATTTCTAGGCAATTAAGGTTGATCTGATAGCTTTATTTGAGATTTTTCCACATTGTGACATCATTAACCGCTAGTGTCGTTTGGCGCATGCGTAATGAGCAAAAAAAGCGTGTTGTTATTATGTCAAAATTTCTTCCCAATATATTATTGAAATAAATAATTTATTTCTCATACATTATTGAAATCGTGCCGTTGTCCGTCCGTCTGTCCGTGCTCTAGCGCTTGAAAGAGTCTTAAAACTTGGTATATAGCTTCCTCATAGTCCAAATTACATCGCTATTGATTTTGGAATTTTGGGGTCGAATATAGATATAATTATCATATAAAACAGATCGTCACTATAGGATCTAGTAGGTTAGTTTTGGCTGGTGAAAATAAAAACATTGTACAGCTGGTTCATTTCGAATGTAAAAGATATTGAAGAATATTTCAAAGGCTATTTATTGCTTAGTCCAATAACCAATTTTATTTACACAGTGCAAGCGTTGACGTTTTCATATTTTTTTTGTGTTGAATTCTTTTCTTAAATTACTTTAAATCGTCTAATTGAAAAAAAAACAGAGAAAATATTGAGATATGATGTATATACTGTATTATGAGATCTGTTGAACAAGAAGAAGATGAAACATTTTTTTCAAGAACAACAGATGTGCTTCTTTGTGAATTGGAAAGTATATATTATGATGTTCAAAGAAATCAAAGAAGTTAAATGGTGTATATGCCTATCAGCACAACTGAAAATAATTATTATTTTATGTAAATTTGTCGGGTCCTTGGATACTCCGATGTATAGGCTTATTTATTTCGAATTTCCTAGAGCTATTTAGGTAGTTTTGTAAATTGCAAGATCCTTCAAAACAACTAACAATACATCTGATAATTATAATTATTTTATGTAAATTCATCGGGTTCTTAGATACTCCGATGTATGCTTTTTTTATTTCGAATTGCCTAGAGCTATCTTGGTAGTTTTCTAAATTGCAACATCCTTCGAAACCAACTTGATACTGTGAGGGAACATTTTGAATCAACCTCTATGCCTTAAGATTTGAAAACACCGCGCTCCAGTCGGCCATTCATCTATTGATGATGGCGTCTGTTGGAGCGAAAATTCAAACCCGATGACAGATATGACACAGATCTAAATAGTAAAAAAGCTCTACTCTAATTAAGAATATCAAACATATTGCCATCCTACAAATTCTTATATCATTTCAAGCTCTACATAAACCAACAAATATCCCAAATTTTTGTCAAATATTAATCATCATTTCAAGCCGTGATAATGTAGGCTGGACTTGTTATCACAAGCCAAGTACTGCATGAATGTTTGGATATTTGTTTCGTAATTTATTTCTACAAAAATTATTTAAAATGTTAAAAGGAAAGCTCACGTATTCCCTGAGACCCATTTTGAGTCTCCCTTTGCAAATATTAATTTTAGTGCTACATTTAAGTTTTATATTAATTCATGCTTTGACTGACCGATTTATAGGCCACATTGCCGAAAATTTGTCAGCTGTTCTAGGACTTTTTCCGGTTCCCGAAAAAAGTTCTAGAGGACTGACTACAAAAAGACTGAAGGAGAAGGACGCAGGATTCGCGTATCCCTTAACTTGCTTTAATTTAATAAATGTAGCACAAGTATTTAAAGTTCCTAGTAAATGTTAAATGTCCTCTTATGTTGAATGTTTTTGATCGAACATTATTTTATTGTATAAAACAATCAAACTGTGATAAACCTGGCGATTAAAACTACCAACACCAACTCCAAGAAATACTGATGTCCACGAGGCTGAAAAAACCAAGTGCATCGTAAAAGGGGGCTGAATACAAGGAAAGTGCGTGAGTTAAAACCTGATCAGGTATAATTATCATTATAAAAGCTTTTTGAGTGTGAATTCCATGGCCAATAATTCAAATCTCGCCGCATATATCAGTGTAACATACCAAGTTGAATTCATGTAATATCTAGTAAAGACGTTCAACATATAATAGTGACCCTTAGGTCTAATTCCTCACACAGGAAAATTATTCCTAATTAAGTTAAAAACTCAAATTTCATTCAAGAATTTAAAGAACGTTTTTGGAAATTAAATATCTCAAGTGGAGATTATTTTATTCTTGTAATACAATTGCTGAGACACATGATTTATTTGATTGGCATTAATAAATTATACTGTTGTTAATTGACTTTTGTGTATTTTTCTCTTGGAGTTTCTTGCTTGGTATTAGACAAAGTACACGTTCTCGCACACATAGCCTAGGGTCCATTTGCCTGTGGTACTTCATGAGAAAGTCCACTTGTGATTTCAAGGATACCTTAACTGACCTTAGCATAAAAGGTTCAGTTGCTTCAGTGAGATCGTCTACAGTCTACCAGAGAAATCCTCCTTACACCAGTCATACAACAGAACACCTAGTGGTAATATTATTGCTTTCAGATATTTGATTGTACTCAGCTCGAAAAGGCCCTCTATCTCTTTGATTAGTGGTAGTTTATAATTATCATTTGTTTGAGAGGTAGTGGACGTTTATTCGTTATGGAGTATTTTCAGGAGGCGAAATTTCAATACAGCCAAGCCTTGCTTGAGTTTGTATGTTAGAGCCTATTATCCGGACACAGCTGATGGAACATTACATTTTATTTCCATTCCAGCTTTCAAATAGAGGAATTGGAGCCCAACCTGAGAATATTGCCTAACAACTGGCGCCCGGAAGCAGAAACGTCGATACTTTGAGATTTACATGAATTTATTAACTTGTTTTATTTGCAGCTACTTGTCATCAGCACTTAGCGCACGGAGATCCATTCAACAACTTAACGAGAGGACAAGGAACTTTAATAACGTAACATTTTATTACAGAATTTTCCTACTAGACCTGGCCGATATTAAGGGGGCAGCAAGGAGATTCTTAAATTTAGTAATGCTATTTTGTATGTCGAATTACCAAGCAAGAAACTTGTTAAATATTGTGTGAGGAATGTCGACTGCCACAAAGGGAATTTAAATTTAAATAACCCCTGAGTGAGCTTTTCTTACAATCCAGTATTGTTTATTTGAATTAAAATAAAAATTTGTTTGGGAATCTCAAAGAATACTTTGAAAAATTTTCTTGTTAGAAAATAAGTTGAATTGTCACTTTGAAATTGATTTTCTTTCAGGCTATATTTATTCAATTGAAGCTAGTCTTTAGTAAGTTCTATGTTTAAGTGTTATATGTACCTGTGCTTGTGTAAGATCAGTAATTTCGACATCAACTGAGAACTTCACTTCAGGAATCAAACTGCACAGCATTTCATTCAACATTATTAGTTCACTGCTGAATTTTTCCTTCAAATACGGTATTTGGCGAAATTTAGTCAATTAATTCCAGTAAACATGGCTGAAAATAACGAACCTGCTATAACCGTTGATTTAGATGAGTCCAGTATGCGAGATCGAAATACTGGAAGTATATCTTCTATCGGTTTCTCTGCGGATAATTTGGCTCAACTGTCATCTACTCGTGTTGAAACGCCTGAGCGCGTAGTTCACGAAATAACTACCACTCCTGATAACTCTGACACAAATTTTGGCGTTGAGGGGGCACCTAATAAATTCCCGGATGTAGAACCTACCTCACCCAAAACTTTTGCTGCTATGTTCGAATTGATAGAAAGTATGAGCAAGCGAATAGATTACCATAGTGAAGCGACCCGCACACAAATAGATCAAAACAGTGCGGAGACTCGCACACAAATAGCTGGATCTAATAAAGAGCTAGGAGACAAATTAAATAAAACTCAGGATCAGCTAAAGGAAATACAAGCACAATTTAATGCACAACTGGACTTAACTAATAATCATATATCAGGGCTAGAACAAAACTTTACTCAAGCCACCGCCCGCATAGACAAACGTGTGGATGATCTAGGAACTAGGTTTGAAAAAGAATTACAGGACGGTTTCAATAAAATTAGCCAAGAGTTGAATGACAAACATGAATCGTTATCATCACAACACAATGAGAAGTGGAACTCATTTCAGGCTAGCATAACAGCTCAGTTAGAAACTCACAAGGTTCAAATCCATGAAAAATGTGAACAGACGGACAGAAAAATTGTTGAACAGGTTAAATCAGCATTAGGGGACACTGAACAAAAAATAAGTACTTTGCAGGAAAAGCAGGAACTGACCACTTCTAGGTTAGAAAAAATAAATACCTCACAGGCTAATCTAACCTTCACAGTAGAAAATATGGTTCAACAAAATCAGCAGTGTACCACGAAATTGCAAGAAACTGATACAAAATTGCAGAATCATATAGTTAGTACTTCTGATTCTTTCAAAAAACTGCAACAGAGAGTAGAAAATATAAATAGCACGGGTCACTGTAGCGCGGAGCCCCGCAGTTTCGTACACCTAACACCAACCTTAGGGACGTTCGACCCCCAGAATAAATCGATGAGTGCCGTTGAATTTATTCGTCAGATCGAAAACGTAGACGAACTTAGCCCAAGTCCGTGGGAGCAGTGGAAAGCTACACTTTGCAGCCTACTAAAGTCTGATGCAGTCATGTCCTTCCAGTCACAGAAAAATGAATTCAATTCACTATCTGAATTCCTAGCTAATTTTAAATCACAGTACTGGTCTACCGAAACTCAACAGGAATGTCTGTTTGAAATATTAAATAGCAAATTTCAACATCAGATTCACCTAACCTATCCAGCATATGCCGCTAGCCTACGGTATAAGAACTCCTTCTTAGATGAGCCATTAACAGAATCCAGCCTTGTGTCGATTATTTTGAAAGGCCTACCGGAAAGAATTCGCCTGATAATAGCTGCTGAAAATTCACAAAACTTTAATCAGCTCGAAAAAACACTTAGGCGAATCCATGTAATATCTAACTCGAAACTAGGTCACAACAATTCACTTAATAATTATGATGAACACAGACATAATAAAAATAATCGCAAGGAGGAAAGTAACACACATCAGGAGAAGGAAAATAACACAGGTGAACGAGAAGGAAATTACAGATTTAATAAACAACATAGATCAGACAGAAAAACTTGGTGGAATAATCAAAATCAAAACAATAATTCTGAAAGATTTCGGCCGTTACCGAACCTCGATGGTGAACGCTCGATAGAGAGATCAGTTGCTAGAGAGACTACAAGTTGCGCTGTCTCGCCGCCAGGTGTCCAACCGATCGCCGGTACTTCGAACACGAAACAAGCCGACCGTGTCAACCGTTCTGCTACTGGTTCAAACCGCTCACCTGAGACATCGACTCCAAAAAGTAATAATCATGGGAGGCAGAAACAGTCTAGTTGACTAACATCAAACGTTTCAATGGCCGACAAAGAGGACACAATACCTAGACCGGATCAAACAACTTGTCTAGTGTATAACAGTTCTATACATGCTGTACCCAATCGAACTCATCAGCCCATAAACAAACTTCCCACCAACTTTGTAAAATGGCGGAGCTCTCGTTTCAAAAAACGAAGTGATCCAAAGTACAAGAGCATGAATGGGTCACCATTGCAAAACAAGGCTTGGGGGCCCCGAGTGAAAGATTTTGGGAAAACGTACCCCCCCTCATTGGGAGATACATCCTCCACCAAGGGAAGAGTCAAGATGAAAAGTGAGTTATCACTTAATAAAAGTAATATTCCGGCTCTGACTATCTTTAGAGAAGACTTCATGGATGCTTTAATGGAGGAAACTGAAAATGTACCTGATGGAAGTATTGGTTCACTTCAAGCCTATGTTCAGGTTGGTCTACATGGACTTACTCTGCCAGCTATGATAGACACTGGAGCTCAATGCTGCCTAGTCCAAGCAGATTTATTTAATAGACTGAAAAGCCTGACCAATCTGCCTATTCTACCTCTAACTGCTACCTTCATTCAAGGAATTAACTCATGCCGTCGCATTCGCATCAGCACACAGTGTTTGTTAGATCTCCAAATAGGGGGCCATGCATTTCCACACACATTTCTAGTGTTACCATCATCTGGCCCACATATTATTCTTGGGTCTGATTTTCTACAACACTTTGCCTGTATTATTGACATGCAGCCCATCAGACCACAATTATCATTGTCTAGTGATGTTGAGATAATTACTGTGCCTATACAGTATGAGGCAACTAGTGGTGAGATCAGGCATCTCATGAGTTTCAACTGTCAAGAGAACTATATTCCAAACAAGATGGGTCAACAGGAGATGGAAGAAGCATATGAGAACTTCCACACATTCTACAGTAATCCTTCCACTAACCAACTGGACCAACTAACTGATGGTCTCATAGAAGAAACTTTGGATGAAATTGAAAATCAGAGGGAATGGACTGAAGAAGAGAAAAAACAAGCTATTGA
The DNA here is from genome assembly GCA_948455865.1 of Conomelus anceps. Lineage (NCBI taxonomy): Eukaryota > Metazoa > Arthropoda > Insecta > Hemiptera > Delphacidae > Conomelus > Conomelus anceps. Next base: position 31,320 of record CAOJWK010000375.1, read on the forward strand.
GGTAATCCTGCGCCATAGAGAAGTTTTCTCTGAGTTACCAGGAAAAGCAAGCCACTTCAGTTGCAAGCTTGATGTCAAACCTCACAGCAAATATTACCGGAAATCTTATCCCATCCCATTTTCTCGCCGTGAAGCTGCAGCCTGTGAGATACATCGCATGGAAAGCATGGGAATCATTGAACCATCCTCTTCTGCCTACAGCTTGCCAATAGTCTGTGTTGCCAAGAAGGATGGAACAGTCCGTCTATGCCTGGATGCTCGCCTGTTGAATGCCATCCTGGAGGATGACCGAGAAGCACCTGCACAGATAGACCAAGTGCTCCAAACCTTCCACAGTAAATCAATCTACTCCACCATAGATTTGAGTTCAGGGTACTGGCAAGTACAAGTGGAAGAATGCTCCAGAGACTATTTATCCTTCACTTTCAATGGGCAAAATTATCGTTTTACTCGTCTGGCATTTGGGGTGAGAAATGCCATGGCCATCTTTATAAAATGTCTGAGGCAAGCTCTTGGTGAGGATATTCACAATTTCTGCACCTTATATGTGGATGATGGCATAATTTCATCAACTAATGTGCTGGATCATTGCAGACACCTCGATACTGTGTTCAGCCGTCTAAAGAAATGTGGCATGAAACTCCGTTTATCAAAGTGCCACCTCTTTAGGAAGCAGGTCACCTTCCTAGGTCATATAATCTCTTCAGAAGGTGTCACTCAAGATGAGGAAAAGCTGGCTGCCATCAGAGATTTTCCTTCACCAGCCAACCGGAAACAACTGCAGAAGTTTGTAGGTTTTCTACAATTCTACCGACGCTTCAACAAACAACTGTCACACTTCACAGCACGGCTGAGTCATGTATTGTCCTCTACCAAGCCTTGGAAATGGACTGACATTGAAGAAGAAGTTTTCAGGCAGATCAAGGAGAATTTTCTGCAGATAATCATGCTGAGACACCCTGACCTATCCCAGCCATTCTATATAAATGCAGATGCCTCCCATTATGCACTGGGTGCTGAGATATTCCAGCTAGACAAAGAAGAGGAAAAGCAGGTCATAGCTTTCTTTAGCAAGACGTTAAACCAAGCCCAGCGAAGATACACCACCACTGAGAAAGAGCTTATGAGCATCTTGGAAGTCTGCTTAAAGTACCGCACCTTGCTACTGGGACACAAAATCTATGTCAACTCAGACCATAAAGCTCTTACTTTTTTCAAGACAGCCAAACTCACCAACAATCGTTTGTCAAGATGGTTTCTTGCTCTCCAAGAGTTTGATATTCATATCACACACCTACCTGGTCGATGTAATGCAACTGCAGATTTTCTCTCACGAGAAGTAGATGCTACATATGTGCAAGATACCACCTTCCGCTGTTATATTGCAGATCGATATAAAGGCCTGGAGTACCCTCCAAATATTCAACCCATTGAACATAAGCAAACACTCAGCTTGCATCAAATGGAAACAGAACAGCAAAATGACCCACAAATAAAGAAGCTGTACCATCAACTTTCCATGGGTCGAAGACCAGGGATACTAGCAGAGCATTTGAAGAGGTATCATCTACACAACAATTTAGTGTTTTACCGTCAAGATATAAGATCTTCCCACTGGAAGCTGTTGATTCCACACAGCCTGATAGCAGAGGTTATCAGGGAGACTCATGAAAGATTGGGACATTTTGGCACTCGAAAAATTTACCATGCCATCAAGGACCTGTGTCACTTTAAGGGCATGCATCGTCAAGTTGCCAAAATCATATCCACCTGTGACATCTGCCAGAAGACAAAACACAACCGCTTCACAATCCGAGGAAAGATGATCCCCATTCTTCCATCAGAACCCCTGGAGATTGTTTCCTGTGACATATATGGTCCATTACCTGTGGCAGCCGGAAGGAAAAAGTATGTGTTTGCTGTCACATGTTTGTTTTCAAAGTACACCAAGTTCTTTGCTGTAGGGAAGATCACTGGTGATAAGCTGGCTGATTTTATCATCCAGAACTGGTGCACAGCTGTTGGCAAGCCCAAGAAGATATTGGCAGACAATGCCACATACTTTCGAAGTCCAAAATGGCAGAAGAAATTGACAGAAGCAGGGATTCAAGTTTTATATACCACTCGATATAATCCCAGTGCCAATCCAGTGGAAAGAAAAATGGCAGAGATTTCACGTTTCATGCGAACATATGCCAGCCATGCACATCCACAGTGGGTCAGATTTCTACCATTTTTGGAAGAGTGCCTAAATCACTCATACAATGAGACCATTGGCAGCACTCCCCATGAAGTGATGACCGGTGAGCCCAGCATTCACTTCTTGCGACATCTTGTTGAGTTCCCCACAGAACAACCACGACCACAGCCGGAACTCATCCAACTGGTGCAAAGAAGATTAAAGAAAGCAGCATCCACCCGGAAGAAATACCATGACCGCGCTTGCCGATCATTTGAGTATCATCCTGGACAAGAAGTCCTAGTGAGACTACATAAATCCTCTGACTCTTTGGGAAAGTTAACAAAGAAGTTCTTTCACCTTTATACTGGACCTTTCATCATAGAAACTGTCTCAGACCACAATACAGTGAAACTCATTAACCCTGAAGACAACACTTGTCAGGGTTGGGAGAATGTCCAGAACATCAAACCTTACCAGAGAGCCAGATAAGGAGTGCTAATAGCACATTCATTGTGATCTGTTACAAGATCATCTTAGTCATGTCTGGCCGGAGAGTATTGCACTCATTCGCTACTGTGGAGACTGTACAGCCAGCGACATCAATTTAGTTTGTCTGGCCGGAGAGTATTGCACTCATTCGCTACTGTGGAGACTGTACAGCCAGCGACAACATTTGTATATAGACTGGATAGATGGAAACTGTACTGATTACCAGATAACAGCATCATTCCCAAGCATCCGCCCTGCTGCAGTCAAGAGTTTGGGAAGGATTCACCTGATTGATGTGCTACGCCCGGAGAAGACACCGTCAACCCTACAGTAAGCCGCCATCATGAGTTCCTGCCATACCCAACAACTCACCACTGACTTGCACAAGCACAGCCTAGATGTTAAGTGTTCTTATTATTGTATTTAATTGTAATTTTGGTGCATAGCACATTACATATTCAAATATTTATCTATTATATCCACACGAAATTATTATATTTACATTTATTAGAATGAAAAACAAAGCCTGTTATCTATGGTATATAAAAATATAAAAAAAAAAAATTATCTGTAATATTTACTTTGAAAATATTATCACTATTATTATATAAAAAAAAAAACACTAAACACAAAAAAAAATACTTACAATGTTATTATACATTTTATATACACTTTAATTATTGAAATTGTTATGGATATTATTCATAAGTTATTATTGTTATTGTTAATGTTATGATATTATTCATGTAGTGTTATTTGTGAAATACTTGTAGTTTATCAAATCCTATATTCAAATGAGGAAGTGAATAATAAAAAATATAGAAATAATTTATAAATCAATATCTTAAGAGGAAAAAAAAATTATTGTCATGAAAGGAACTTTAGGAACTCAAAGAATATCAAATCAAATGTTATAAAATTGAGGAAGGGAACAATATTTATGAGCAATCAAACAACAAAAATGTACTTGAATTAATATATTATACAGAATAAGAGCTAACAGAAATTAGGAAATGCAAGAGTAGAAAGGGTATATATTAAATAATACATGCCAAGATTGTAAATTTATTATAAATTCTAGTCAAGTGTCAACCTTTGTGATAATTATTATTGTAAAACTTATCAGCTTATTAATCCAACATCAAGAGTAAAATGTGTGCTTATTAACCATGGACTGCCTACAATACCAGCCACTACTTATTAACATTGTCTTATAGCCAATCACCTCAGGAACTTTTAAATAGGGCATTAAGCTATAGGCTTGCCCATCACTGTATGTAAAGGGTTTCATCCCTAATTATTTGCACACTGTGCATTGATTATTGTTATTCCATGGGAATACTCCATTCTTTGTTTAACGTAGATTATTCTGGATGTACTGTGTAACACCAGATAATTCAGTTAATTTCTTTTTGAGTCGTTTAGGGCACATTGACCCATGACTTTCAGGCTATATGCCTTATTTTTTTACGAAATATACACATGTCTGTGATATTTCAATTCTTTACCATTCCTGTGATATTTATCTGTAATCCTGCAAGGTGATGACAATGGCTGTGATATTTATGTTAAATTAATGTTAAGTGTTATCTATGTGAAGCACATGTTATTTAAATGGCAAAATGTCCAAATATTATTTTTTATGTAATTATTGGTTAAATAATAGCCTCACTCAGTTTGTGATAAAGCTTTTCATGTGTAAAAAAACTTTATCAAGGGGGCATTATGTGAGGGAACATTTTGAATCAACCTCTATGCCTTAAGATTTGAAAACACCGCGCTCCAGTCGGCCATTCATCTATTGATGATGGCGTCTGTTGGAGCGAAAATTCAAACCCGATGACAGATATGACACAGATCTAAATAGTAAAAAAGCTCTACTCTAATTAAGAATATCAAACATATTGCCATCCTACAAATTCTTATATCATTTCAAGCTCTACATAAACCAACAAATATCCCAAATTTTTGTCAAATATTAATCATCATTTCAAGCCGTGATAATGTAGGCTGGACTTGTTATCACAAGCCAAGTACTGCATGAATGTTTGGATATTTGTTTCGTAATTTATTTCTACAAAAATTATTTAAAATGTTAAAAGGAAAGCTCACGTATTCCCTGAGACCCATTTTGAGTCTCCCTTTGCAAATATTAATTTTAGTGCTACATTTAAGTTTTATATTAATTCATGCTTTGACTGACCGATTTATAGGCCACATTGCCGAAAATTTGTCAGCTGTTCTAGGACTTTTTCCGGTTCCCGAAAAAAGTTCTAGAGGACTGACTACAAAAAGACTGAAGGAGAAGGACGCAGGATTCGCGTATCCCTTAACTTGCTTTAATTTAATAAATGTAGCACAAGTATTTAAAGTTCCTAGTAAATGTTAAATGTCCTCTTATGTTGAATGTTTTTGATCGAACATTATTTTATTGTATAAAACAATCAAACTGTGATAAACCTGGCGATTAAAACTACCAACACCAACTCCAAGAAATACTGATGTCCACGAGGCTGAAAAAACCAAGTGCATCGTAAAAGGGGGCTGAATACAAGGAAAGTGCGTGAGTTAAAACCTGATCAGGTATAATTATCATTATAAAAGCTTTTTGAGTGTGAATTCCATGGCCAATAATTCAAATCTCGCCGCATATATCAGTGTAACATACCAAGTTGAATTCATGTAATATCTAGTAAAGACGTTCAACATATAATAGTGACCCTTAGGTCTAATTCCTCACACAGGAAAATTATTCCTAATTAAGTTAAAAACTCAAATTTCATTCAAGAATTTAAAGAACGTTTTTGGAAATTAAATATCTCAAGTGGAGATTATTTTATTCTTGTAATACAATTGCTGAGACACATGATTTATTTGATTGGCATTAATAAATTATACTGTTGTTAATTGACTTTTGTGTATTTTTCTCTTGGAGTTTCTTGCTTGGTATTAGACAAAGTACACGTTCTCGCACACATAGCCTAGGGTCCATTTGCCTGTGGTACTTCATGAGAAAGTCCACTTGTGATTTCAAGGATACCTTAACTGACCTTAGCATAAAAGGTTCAGTTGCTTCAGTGAGATCGTCTACAGTCTACCAGAGAAATCCTCCTTACACCAGTCATACAACAGAACACCTAGTGGTAATATTATTGCTTTCAGATATTTGATTGTACTCAGCTCGAAAAGGCCCTCTATCTCTTTGATTAGTGGTAGTTTATAATTATCATTTGTTTGAGAGGTAGTGGACGTTTATTCGTTATGGAGTATTTTCAGGAGGCGAAATTTCAATACAGCCAAGCCTTGCTTGAGTTTGTATGTTAGAGCCTATTATCCGGACACAGCTGATGGAACATTACATTTTATTTCCATTCCAGCTTTCAAATAGAGGAATTGGAGCCCAACCTGAGAATATTGCCTAACAATACGTATTTGAGTAGGCCTATACTTAGATAGGGACAAATAATCTCAAAATGTGTGGCTTTTACATGTTATGAGATAAAGGGACTTTTACATGTGAGAGATAGAAGGAAAGGGAATTATTATTGCGATGCCCTTCAACCTAAGCACGTAGTTGGTGGGAGGAAGGGGGGGTTGATCGAGGGGACCCCGGGCTCCCCTTCATCGTTGCCATGGTAACCAAACAAAGCCCTTTCCAGGCTCCAACAGCGCAGCAAGCACTGCTATTCATTCTATTTTCAACATCACCAATCGAAAATGTTATTTCTACGTAAATTCTCCCTCACCGACTCAGCTAGAAGTATTTGAGCGAGTAAAAAGTGCTGAACAAAAATATTTTTGGTCTCCAATGACGGTATTTGAGTGTGGAATTTGTTTTTTTGTTTGAGAAATTTGAAATTTTGTCAGTTTTTCCAGGGAAAACTCTAGGCTTTGTACTTGTCAATCATCATTACTAACGCATCTTTCTTTCTTTCTTCTGCTTGTCATATACTATTCTTCCAGCGACTCCTTTTCCTTACATTCCTGCTCCTTTATCTTCTTCTCATTTCTTCTCGTTATGTTTCCCCTCTATCTTCTCCTTCTTTTTCTCCGCGTCCTTCTCCTCCTCCTCGACCTCCTACTCCTACTCCTTCTCTTATTCATACTCCTCGTCATTGTCCTTCTTATTTTCCTCTACTTCTCATTTCTTCTCCCTCTATTTCCTCGTCCTTCTCCTCCTCCTCCTCGACCTACTCCTACTCTCCTACTCCTCCTCTTATTCATACTCCTCATTCTCCTCCTCCTCTTCTTCCTCTGCTTCTTATTTCTTCTTATTATTTTTCTCTACATCAACCTCCTCTTCCTATACCTCCTCCTCCTTCTCATATTCCTCCTCCTCCTCTTTCTACCACTTTTATCTCCCTTTTATCTCATATTTTCTCCTTTTTTTCCACCTACTCCTCCTCCTCTTTCTACAATTCTTCCTCATACTCCACCTATTCCCCCTTCTCCTTATCCTATTTCTCCTCTCCTTCCTACTTCTCCTTCCCCTCATCGCTATTCTTCTGCTCCTCCTCCTTGTCATCATACTCTTCCTTCTCCGCCACTACCTCTTCCTCCTCAGCCACTACCTCTTCCTCATCTGACACTATCTCTTCCTCATCTGCCACTACCTCTTCCTCCTCCTCCTCTACCATCTACCCCACTACCTACATTATTTCCTTCTCTTACTCCTCCTCCACATCATCCTCCTGCTCTTCTTTTTTATTTCTTCTCCTTCACCTTCTGCTCCTCCTCATTTCCTCCTCCTCCTCCTTTTCCTCCATCTCCTCCCTCTCATTCTCTTCCTTTAAGTCTAACTTTTCCAAAATGTTATCTATATGTTGAATTATTATTTCATTATATATTTTATACACATAAATTTACATTTAAATTAGTAAATTTGTGTAAATTAAGTCATCTCTTACTGATGCTGAATTTCTCTCACTTCTGAATCTCTCTCTCCCTCCCTCCCTCACTCTTTCACTCACCCACTTTGTCACTTTCTCTTTCTCTCGCTCGCTCGCTCTCTCCCATTAATAACATAGAAATATCATTGTAAATAATTTCTACCACTATAAAAATTATAATCTAAGTCTACTATAGTATCTATGTGATGTTGACAATTTTGTTTTAACTACTCATATTATGCGAAATTTGTAAACTTACATGGATAAAGAAATCTAATCTAATCTCAAGAAATCTGATCTAATCTAATCTCTCTCTCTCTCTCTCTCTCTCTCTCTCTCTCTCTCTCACTCTCTCTCTTAAGGAGATAAATAGAACATTCAATCAATCAATCTCTTTAACTCAATCTCTTTCTCTCTCAATCCGTCTCTCTTCTCTCCCACCCACACCCTCTCTCTCACCGCTCTCAAACGCTCACTCTCTCTTTCTCTCTGCTTTTCTTATCTCTTTCAACCTCTCTCTGCTTTTCTTATCTCTTTCAACCTGTCTATGATTTTCTTATCTCTTTCAGCCTCTCTCTCTCACGCTCTCTCTTTCTCAATTATTCACCCTCCCACCCTCTGAACTGCAATACTGAGGGTGGCATTGGCCCTAAGCCAGACAGACGCCTGCAATGTCTCACCTCTCTCAAGAGCGAGAGCAGATTTGCGGCTAGCTGATAGCAGCACAGCGCAGTAGAGCAATGGCGTCCCTACCATTTGAACGCAGGGGTTCCCTGGTTGCCATGGCAACTCAGTCGCGCTATTTCCTGACTCGAGCAGCTTCACGACACCGATGTTGTTTCCCTGCTCCGATGCAATTCAATTCGTTGCTAAGATACATTTATGCGCTCCATTTATTGGCGACTTGCCTCTCTCTCTCAAGTGAACAGTTAAATGAGCAAGTGTGAAGAATTAGAACGAATTGTGAATTTGAGTTTGTTTTTTTAGAGTTAGTAGTATAATTCTATCAGGTGGAGTTTGACTCAAGATTTGAATTATTTTGGAAAATAATTTTAAGTTGTTTAATAAGTTTAATGATCGTCAGGAACAAGAAATCCGGGAAGTTTAATGAATTAGAACAGATTGCAAATTTAAGTTTTTTTCTTGTTACAGAGTTGTGTAGTTCGTTACAAGAAAATAGAATTTAAGATGAGGTTTGAACTAGTTTATGAAAAATGATTATGATGGGTTGTTTAATAATAAATAATTGTAATGAATTATAACAGATTACGAATTTGAGTTTTTTCATGTGTAGTGTAGTTTACATCGACATTATACAGACACTGAAGCATATTTCAATAGGCTAATATGGAGAAGAGAAGACGATAACACTAATTAGCAGCTGGTAATAAGTGCAATATATCTATCGATATGTTCATATATATTGATCAACCATACCTCAAACCTCTCCTCGGTTGCCCTACTCATTCACCATCATCTATGTAGATGATGATCATTACCCTCCACACATTTTTTTAATAGTGATCTCCACGGGTTGAGGTGATACTTTTCACATAAGAGTCTCTTCACTAAAACAGACTCCACTTTACCCACATCATTCATCGGCTAAAGCCCGACTCAAACAAGTTAGATGCTTCTAAATTTTGATAAAACCACTTCATTATGATAAGAGCATTAATCGATATCAAACAACTGTTCATTCTAACGTTGTTAATATTTTTTTCTAAGGATAAAACCCACATAGGTCTGTGCGTGGTAATGAGTTGGATGATGGCGATTGATGAGTTGGACCTACAGTTTCTGGTGGATCCGAACCACCGGGAAGTGATTTTTCAACAGAGAAGAGTGTCTTTTTTCTAATCTGTCACCCTTACAAAGATGGCCCAGGACAACGTAGTTTATCTCTATCTGATTGAACAGATACCTGCTACGGCTCACGGCTATCACTTCCCATTAGGCTCACTGGTCAATCTAATCGGTCACCCTTACAAAGATGGCTCAGGACAACGCAGTTTATCTCTATCTGATTGAACAGATACCTGCTACGGCTCACGGCTATCACTTCCCATTAGGCTCACTGGTCAATCTAATCGGTCACCCTTACAAAGATGGCTCAGGACAACGCAGTTTATCTCTATCTGATTGAACAGATACCTGCTACGGCTCACGGCTATCACTTCCCATTAGGCTATTTAGATTAACAAAAAAAACTCAGTTTAAAGTTTATGAATACATGAAAAGTTGATTACATCGTGTCCTAGTCCTAGCGTGATGAGATTTCCAGGTCCAAACAAAACATTGATGATAGAAATTCTGAGAATGAGCCAAATAGACTCTGATTTTCGTTCAATCAGAAATGATGCAACACTATGTTATAATTTCGGAGAATCTACTTAATATCAGTGTGAAGAACATGGGCGAGCTTAATAATAGAAGGTAAACTCGACGCTGTGAATTTGAAGTCACTGACTCGGACGACAGATGATGAGGTGCGGTTAGGTTTTTCAATTTATCATGCCGGCCCTCTTAATAAGCGCCGACTATTTTCAGCTCTTTTCACTCCCTTCCCCCATCACACGTCCCCTCCCAGTCACATCTACGATTATACGACAGCGTTTTCCTCAAAACTAAAGTCCTGCTTGAAATTCCCGCTTAAAACTCCCGCCTAAAATTTCCCGCCTCATCACCACTTGGGCGCGACTTTACGCGGGCTTTTTCTTGCCGCGCTCTGTTGCAACATCCAGTGTTATAATTCAGTTTTGTTTACCCAGGGGCCCTGAATTAATTGGGAAGTCTCGCTTCGAAATTTGTTCGTATCTCTTCAAACTTTGTTGTTGTACAACTCTAGTCCTCCCACACTTTATTCTCAGCACCTTTATCACCCTCTTTCTGTTTCCTCTCCCTCTCTATTTATCACTCTCTTGCTTCATTCTTGTTTTTCTTCTTTTCCTTCTCCGCAATCTTCTCAATCTTACTATTTCTTTATACAACCATCTCCATCTCATCCACCACTCTATCTAGCACTCTCTCTTTCATCCACCACTCTATCTAGCACTCTCTCTCCCCTCACTCACACTTCTTGTTTTTCTATTACTCCTCAACCTTCCCTCTTTTTTGTTATTTTCATCCTCCTATCTGACTTCTTTTCCTCCTTCAATTTCTTTACACGCCTATTTCTCATCTGCCCTCTCTCTTACTATCTCTCTCTCTCTCTCTCTCTCTCGCTCTCTCTCTTTTAATCACTCATTCTCTCCTCTAATGTTCAACCCATCTGTTTCTCGCCATCTTCTTCTCACTCTACATCACACTTGAAAAATGAACATGAATACCAACGGAGACTCTTCATATGTCTCTCAACTGTAAACATGATGCGTTTCAAACAAATTTGTGCTGCTGTTAATTAATATACTTTTTCTCACCCAATGGCACCATACTCGCTCGCTCTCTCTCTCTCTCTCTCTCTCTTTTCCTTTCTCCACTCAATCTATCTTGTTCATCTACATTTCAACTTGCATTCTACGCTCTCAAATAGTGTCAGTCGTAGCTACGTAAGGTATAATCATTTTATTTTTCTTTTCTCTTCTTGTTTTTCTTCTCCTTCTTTTCTTTTTTCTTCTTTTTCTTCTCCTTCTTTTTCTTTTCATCCTCCACTTACTTCTCAAATTCTCCTTCTTCTCCCTCTTCTACTTTTTCTTTTCATCCTCTACTTCCTTGTCCCATTCTCCTTCTCCTTCCTCCTGTTTCTTTCTCTTCACCTCATCCTACTCGTCCACCTCCTTAACCTTCTTTTCCTTTACCTCATCTTTCTCCTCCACCTCCTTCTCCTCCGTCACCCTCTCCTCCTCCTCCTGCTCCTTCTCCTTCAACTTCTTCTCCTTATTCTTCTCCACCTACTCATTCTTGTTCTCTTTCTCCTCTTCATTCTTCTTCTCTTTCTCATCCTACTTCTACTCCTTGTCCTTTTCCACATCCTCCACCACAGCCACCACCTCCTCCTTCTCCTCCTCACTCATCCTACCCCTACTCCTACTCCTCCTGATCCTACTCCATCATCCCCTCCTTCTCATCCTCTTCTCCTTCTCCTTCTACTCCTCTGCAGCCTCCTCCTATTTCTCATCCTTCCCTTCATACTCCTCCGCAACTACTACCGTCTTCTATTTATTATCTCCTCCTACTCAATCATCACCTACTTCTCATCCTCTTCTCCTTCTACTCCTCTGCAGCCTCCTCCTATTTCTCATCCTTCCCTTCATACTCCTCCGCAACTACTACCTTCTGCTTCTGTTTATTATCTCCTCCTACTCCATCTTCCCCTACTTCTCATCCTCTTCTCCTTCTCCTTCTTCTCCTCTGCAGCCTCCTCCTATTTCTCATCCTTCCCTTCATACTCCTCCGCAACTACTACCTTCTTCTATTTATTATCTCCTCCTACTCAATCATCACCTACTTCTCATCCTCTTCTCCTTCTACTCCTCTGCAGCCTCCTCCTATTTCTCATCCTTCCCTTCATACTCCTCCGCAACTACTACCTTCTTCTATTTATTATCTCCTCCTACTCAATCATCACCTACTTCTCATCCTCTTCTCCTTCTACTCCTCTGCAGCCTCCTCCTATTTCTCATCCTTCCCTTAATACTCCTCCACAACTGCTACCTTCTTCTTCTCTTTCTTATCTCTTCCTACTCCATCTACACCTCCTTCCCATACTCATCCTCTTTCTCCTTCTCCTTCTACTCCTATTCCTCATCATCCCTTCCTACTCCTTCTCAACTACTACCTTCTTCTTCTTCTCTTTATCATCTCCTTCTTCGTTCCTTCATAATCTTTACGATGCGAGTCTCATTTCTCCATCCACCTCATCTCAACTTTCTTACATTTATTCTTATTATACTAATCTTCCTCTCTTTATTCTCTTACAGCTCTACCCTTTCACTTCCTCTTCTCCTTCCTCTTCACCGTCTCCCAGCTTAGTTTAATTAGAGCCCTCCATTACGATTCCAGCACCATGTAAAGTGTGTCTTGCTTAAATGTCGCCGCCATCATCGTTTCGTTGTAACTTCAAATTGAATTTCCCGCTCAAACCACGCGTCGCCTTCCATTCATGGCGTGATTTTACTTTGTCAACGAATGTCGTGTGAAAGTTTTAAAGTATAATTTAGTTTGCAGCTAAATGCTTGCAAAGTTTTGTATCTTTTGGCTGAACAGCTTCTGTTTTAACAAGTTTGGGTTTGATGCTTATTTCACGTGTATCAAAGTGTGTCTCAATGTGGATTGCCGTGCTCTATTTACTTAACTGACTCTTTTTAGTTTAAGTTAGGTTGGGGCATAGCCCTGGGGGCCCCAAAGTACCCAAACTTACAATAAAAAGGTCATAAACATGACAAAAGGGGCTAAATAACTACCTGCTTTGCTCCAGACAACTTTTCTAAAAGAGGTCATACATTGGAGAAAAAAGTTCCCCCATATTTATTTCCTACCCAATGGCACCAGAAAAAATTGCAAAAAGTCACTCACTTGAAAAAAGGGGCTCGAAGTAAGCTACTATTAATGAATGTTTTTTGCTTGTTGCTCGTCCCATATTCAGCCAATCACAGACCTATTCAATGAAATCAGCCTATCAGAAGCACTTTCTCCCACAGCCAATAGTTTCTTTCTTAGTGAATGTTTTTTGCTTGTTGCTCGTCCCACCAGGGGGCGTGTCTTGTTATGACCTTCAGCCAATCACAAACCTATTCAATGAAGTTCAGCCTATCAGAAGCACTTTCTCCCACAGCCAATAGTTTCATTCTTAGTATATATTAAGTGTAGTATATATTAAGGTACTCTGTATTTTAGTTTTATTTTGATTGAGATTGATAATGGTGTAACAACCGAAACTAGTATCTCACGGTTTTCAATAAATGCGGCTGTGACAAATTCAAGTCTTATTCATTATGGATATCTTCCACAATATCAATTTCGCCACTACGAAGAAAGTCTATTTTTATTGTTTTTTAATTCTATTAATTCAATTATTGTTTATATTTTCTACTTATATCAATTCTATTTTTTTCTTTTTTAGTAATTCTGAATCAAATATTCAGCTAATTTTATTTTTTCTTGTTATTTTCAGAATGGATTGCAGTAGCTCTTGTCCAGTGGGACTGAGTACGCTAAAAAAAGGTGAGTCATAGTGAATACTGTCATTTCAATATTCTTAATCTTATATTATCTTCAGGATTTTATTATCAATTTAGTTCATATTTTTCCATTTTGAACCTGAACACTCTATGTATCTGTCTGCTCTATAGCATCTTGCCTCTAGAGAAGCATCATGGAGTGTTTAAGTTAGGGTTATCGTTAACGTACCTTTCATCCCAAACTCACTATTAATAAAAACAAGGAACGAATACTGTTTACGTAGCGTTGCCATAGCAACAAGATTGTTGACAACAATAAGCCACGTGACTATGTTGTAACACGTGGCCGTATGTGATGATGTAATGGCGTGACACAAACTGTATATCTATATATCTCCCGATCAACGTCTATAGATAAGGTATAAAACTATAGATATAAAACTATCTGTCATAGCGACATATCAGTAAAATATGTCTTTAAAAAATACAGCTAGGACAGAATTAATTTTTGTAATGTGTATTTCTGTGTCTCCTCTTTCTCTTCCCCCTTCCATTTTTCCACCATCTTCCCCTCTTTCTCAACCTTCTCCTCCTTCTCCTGTATCTCCACCTTCTCCTCTTCCACTTTCCCCTCTACCACCTCCTTTGTATCAATAAAGGGATGATTCCTCCTCGTCCTCCTTGACTGACAATAAATTCTACAAAATTTCAACTTTTCTGACCAGATAGTTGATGAAACATTTATTAATAATTGAGCGAGTCAGCCATTGTTAATGAACTTTTAGATTTATATATATATATATATACAGTTATCAATAATAGAAAGTAAGGTAATGAAAAATACAGCTACGGCAAAATATGTGTATTTCATGTGTGTTTGTATTATATTAAGTGAAGTTCAAGAGCACACACCGTAATGGAATAAGGGAGTAAATAATCGAGTTAACAGTGTACGGTGTCTGTGACTGTGACGTAACGTTACGTTATAACGTATTCAGATCGTTCACCCGGGGAGGTACGCTACTGGGTTGGGAGGACTGTATCACTCTGGCTTTAAACGGAAAGTACAGATGGCTACTCGTGTAAGTGCGTGTGGATACGGTTGTGAGAAGAGGACGAAGGAGGAGGGATAGGAAAAAGAGAAAGATCAGGAGAAGAAGATGGAGGATGAGGAGGATAATAAACAGAAAGAGGAGGTTGATTAGGATAAGGAGGAGATAAATTTAGAGGTGGATGAGGAGGAGGAAGAGGAGGTGATGAAAAAGATGGAGAAGGAAAAGAAGGAAGAGGAAAAGTAGAAGGAGGAGGAGAAAAATATGGATGTCGAGCAGGTGGAGAAAATAAAGATGGAGGAGGAAAAGAAGGAGGAGGATGAGTAGGAAGAGGAAGAGTGAAAGGAGAAGGATGAGGAGGAAGAGGAATAGTAGAAGGAGTAGGAGGGGAAGAAGGATGATAAAAAGAAAGAGGATGATGAGTAAGAGGAGGAGGAATAGAAGAAGTAGGATGAGGATAAGGGTGAGGAGAAGAAGATAGAGGAGGAGAAGAAGGAGTGGGAGGAGTAGGAGGAAGAACAGGAGGAGAGGGTGATGGGGAAGGAGCAGGATAATGAGAAGTAGAAAAAAATTGCAAATTCATATTTTAAACAATAATAGATAGAAAAAAGAAACATTTTTGAAAAAGTTACTCTCAATTTTCTCTCCAGCTCAACCGCTGTTATCAAATTTATACAGATAATATTATGCAGATATATTATTAAACTATATATTATATATTATTACAGATAGTATCATACAGATATATTATTATACAAATGATATTGATATTGATAATTCACAATAAATGATCTTAATAAATAATCATTTACAATAATCAATTACAATAAATGACCATTTCTCATCATCATAATTTGCCACTCACTGATCCAAAAATAATGAGTTATATTTTTTAACAGAAATTAAATATGAGTAAAAATGTATAATCAAGATTATTCGTACTATAATTATTCTTGATTAATAAAAGTGCATTTTTGCTTAAATTTCGAAATAAAATAGTTTCAACTGTCACACGTCATTGTAAAACTCTCAAACTAAAACTAAAATATAACTAAACTACGTATTGAGTAGTAACTCTTCTTAAACGAATACTATTGGTTCATAGACTGGAAGCCTCCCATTGGCCGGGCCGCACTCCATGTTGGAGGCGTGTCATTGGCTGACACCAGACCCGCCCATCATTAACAAGAAATAGCCTCCCAATACGGAACAACCACGGAAAGCAAGAGTAGAAAAAAGGTGTCTTATCGGCCAGACTTGATTAATAATAAAATTAAATAAACCTTAAAAATATTGGGGGATAACTCAATGAAAGTCAATCAAACGAAAAAACAACCGATACAACAAGCAAGTCTTGACATTGACCCATTTTATGATAGAATAAAGTTGAAATGATTGTGATAAGTTTGATCATTTAAACTTTAAACTATTAGAATAGAATAGAATGTTTTTATTGCCAATAACAAAAATATACACAAATAGATACAGTATCATTATTATGCATTGTAAACATGGCTATTCTAAGACATACAAAACAATGCAGACAATACACAACAATACAATATAAACAAAGACAAAAATACTAAATCTGTTTACTTTTATTTTATTATCTATTTACTATATCTGCAGAATATCTGAGTTCTTCATGATGAATAATAAGACTTGAAGTTGTCACAACCACATTTATTGAAAACCGTGAGACACTATTTTCGGTTGTTACACCATTATCAATCTCAAACAAACTAAGACTAAATTATGGAGTAGCTTTGTATATTACAAAACACGGAATGATACTATTGGCTAAGGAAGAAAGGCTGAACTTCATTGACTGAACGGCGTAACAAGTCCCGCCCACTGGTGGGAGGAGCAGCAAGCAAACATAAGTGCCAAAATCAAGAACCAAAAACCGTGAACATATAGAAAGCAACAAACAAGAACAATATAAAAGTAGGCTAGACTTAAAAAAAAGTTCAAATTAAGAAATGGAACCTCACTGAAGTGCAGTCACGGTCAACAGAAAAAACACGAATGTAAAGTTATTAAAATGTAGACCAGAGTTATGATGAAATCGAGTTAGTTGTATTGGAATGGTTGAAATAAATTTGATCGTTTAAACTTACGAGTATTGGAACCGTTTTTTACCAACCTAGTTACCTCAAAAGCTTCTAAAATGTTCAATTGTCTGCCTTTGCCAATCAAAAGCAGAAATTAAACATTTTCTTCGGCCTTGAACTTGTGTCCATTAGTAACGAGATGCAAAATTTGAGTCTCGTTCTTGGGTGTCCCAATCCCTGATATATTCATTTATTCTACGTTTAAATTTTCCACCGGTCTGACCCACATAACAGGCATTACAATCACCGCCATTCAATTTATAAACTGAACTTTTATCCTAGATATCAATATTATTTTTACCACACTCTCTTTTGTTCTTACTGTCCCTACTTATTACCAAAGCTTCAAAAATGTTCAATAGTGTGCGCTTCTCATTGAAATGCAAAAAAATCGCTATCTTCCTCGACCTTGAATTTGTGACTATTAATAATCATATGCTCTGCAAAGTTTGAATCCCCTTTTTTATTTTTCAAATCTCTAAAAAGTTTATTGATTTTAAAAACTCTAGAAATTCATAAATAACTATCAATTAAATCATTATAAAAATTCGTCAATTCTTCCTGTTGAATGATAAGAAGCATAACAAGCAATACAATCCTCGAATTTTAACTTATATATTGTCCTGAGGGCAATAATGAATAAAATAATAATATTGTTTGATATATATAAATATTGTTATTTTGTCTGTTTCTGTCCAATAATACCTTATTTGCATACGATTCATTACATTTTTAGTCGTATATGGGAAATTTAAAACATAAGTGGGCTAAAGTTGTGTAGAAATTATAAATTTTCAACCAATAAGTCTCAGGAAACTATACGGTCTCAATCTCAGCTCCAATCCAAGTCTTGATAAGTTTAGCACCTGTCAGTGTTATGATTTATCCACACACCCCACTTCCTCCCACCGTCCACTAGGAAAACACCCGGTGCTCGGTTGGCTACCCGCTCAACATCGCTGTGTTACACTTGGGAAAATCTTTCGATGTCTTGGAAAACCCATTCAGAGTTTTCCAAAGTTGAACACACGCGTGTGATTGATGAGCGTTCCCTTGAAATAGCTGATGCGTGTTTTAAGGGCTGGGATGTGGGTGTGCGTGTGTATTGGATGACGCATCAGGCTGATGCTAGCTGATGTGTGCGATTGATGAGATGGGATGGATTAGTTTTAATCGATAATCGATAATTAGTGATCGATAATTTCTTGACTGTATTCAGATGGCGTCGAAGAGATACAAGATACAAACAGTTTTCTTGTTTTCTTCGGTTGACCTTGACTGCATTTCATTTAGCTTCATTTTTTAATATATTTTAATTCTTTAATTCGAGCATACTTGTGTATTTTTCTTGTTTGTTAGTTTCTGGTTCCAAATTTTGAGACTGATCATTCCTTGTTGGTCCTTCCACCAGTGGGCGTGACTTGTTAGGGCATTGAACCAATCACAAACCTTCAATGAAGGTCAGCCTATGAGAGACACTTTCGTTCTCAGCCAATAGTATCATTCTGTGTTTAGCATTATTTATGTTAGTACTAAACATCATACTAACGTTTAGTATTAAATTTAAATAATTAAATTAGTTAATTTTAATCAACCAATTAAAATTAGTTTTTTAATTTTAAAACTAAACTACTCTAGTTTTAGTTTGTTTGAGATTGACAATGGTATAACAATCGAAACTAGTATCTCACGGTTTTCAATGAATGTAGTTGTGACAACTTCGTCTTATTATTCATTATGGTTATCTTCCACAATATCACCTTCGCCCCTACAACAAATTCAGTTATGTTACTATAAACCCATACATACAGACTTCGAGACTTATATTTTTGTATAACGAAGACATATATTTTTAGCTTAATATAATTCTATTGGCTGAGGGCGAAAGTGCCTTTCGTAAGCTGACCTTCATTGAAGGTCTGTGATTGGCTGAAGGCCCTAACAAGTCACGCCCACTGGTGGGAGGAGCAACAAGGAATAATCGGTGTCAAAATCAAGAACCAAACAGTAACAAATAAGAACAATATACAAGGCTCGAATTAAACAATTTATTGATTCTTCTTTCATAAACAACACAGTGCAGTCACAAAGGATAAATTACATATAGTTACAGTCATATAGTTATTACATCAAAATAATCATATACAGAAACTCTGTAGCCATGAAATGACAATACCATAGCAATAAAAAGAAGAGAAAAATCCTAATTAAAAGGCCCTGCTGGCAAGGCAGACCTGTGTTTAATTTAAATAAAATATAAAATTAAGGTAAATATAATACAGTTAAGGTCAACCGAAGAAAACAAGACAGTAAAGTTATTAAAGAGTAGGCCAGAATTTTTATGAAACCAATTTAGTTGTATTGAATTGTTTGAAATAAATTTGATCTTTTAAACTACTAGTAATGGAATCGTTTTTTACCAACCTAGTTATCTCCAAAGCTTCTTGTTTGATTTTTTTTATTAATAATGGTGGAACAACCGAAATTGGGAAACTTCAATAAATGTGGATGCGACAAATTCCAGTCTTATTATTCATATTTCATAACAAAGAAACACATCAACATCAGAACATAAAAAATACATCTGAAATATACAAAATACCCACAAGAAAAAAATACAAATGAAATAAGTACCCACAAGACACAGAGTCTGAGCGTGGGCATGAGTTGTAATTATCGTGTGAAAAACAAAATATTTGACAATTATTCATTAATATAACTGACTTTGACCATAAGTGACTCTTCTGACCTCAACATTATGTTTTGGTCCAAACCAAAGAGCGTACATCAATTTTCTTCAAAATTTGAATTTATTTGAACTTTCCTTGAAGTGGCGAATGTGATATTGTGGAAGGTATCCATAATGAATAATAAGACGAAATTGTCACAACCACATTTATTAAAAATATAGAGATACTAGTTTCGGTTGTTATACCATTATCAATCTCAATCAAACTTAAACTAAAGTACAGAAAAGCTTAATATATACTAACCATGGAATGATACTATTGGCTAAGCGAGAAAGAGGCTGACCTTCATCGAAGGTTGTGATTGGCTGACAAGTCACGCCCCCTAGTGGAGGAGTAACAAGCAAAGATTAGAAAACCCAAAAAAGGAGATTACAATTTTGCAGAGCATCTCATTAATAATGGGCACAAGTTTAAGGCTGATGAAAATGTTGAATTTCTGCATTTGATAGGCAAAGGCAGAAAAATGAACATTTTAGAAGATTTGGAGATAAATAGGTTGGTAAAAAACGATTCCAATACTAATTTAAATGACCAAATTTATTTTAACCAATTCAATACAACTAACTTGGTTGCATCATAATTCCTGCCTACATTTAAAAAACGGTTCTTCCGTGTATTTCTCGGTTGAATTTCACTGCATTTCAGTGAACTTCTAATTTTTTAGTTTTAATTTGATTCAATTCTAGCCTTATTACGGATTTATCTTCTTTGTTGCTGTATGAATGTTAACAGTTTTTAGTTATTGATTTGACTCGTATTTTTGCTTGTTACTACTCCCACCAACATTTTCTTGAACTTGTGCCCATTATTAATGAGATGCTCTGCAAAATTTGAATCTCCTTTTTTGGGTTTTCCAATCTTTGCTTGTTTTTCCTCCCACCAGGGGGCGTGACTTGTCAGCCAATCACAACCTTCGATGAAGGTCAGCCTCTTTCTTGCTTGGCCAATAGCATCATTCCATGTTCAGTATATATTAAGCTTCTCTGTACTTTAGTCTTAGTTTGATTGAGACTGTTAATGGTATAACAACCGAAACTAGTTTTTCAATATTTCATAGACTAAATGTGTTGTATTCTTTGTACTGTATTATGTAAACCTTATTATATTACTGAACTATGTAATAATGTAAAAGATTTGCGGAAAAATAAAAAATTTATTTTTATTTATTATTTATTTAAATATGTTTTCCTACAACTGCTCGTAAAGTCGTTCTTTACGTACTGAAAACTAATTGTAAAATACCTCTTTACTGCTCAGCAAGCGGTAAAGTACTTTACGCTCGCCAGCTGTTTTCTTTACGCTTCTGTTTTGATTTTGATGTCTTCTCATTGGTGGATCGCGGAATCCGTGAATTCACATAACCTCAAAATGGCGCACGCTAACCAAATCCGCGCACGGTCTGTGATGTTAGAAACTACAAGTTTTTATTGTGTTGTAATCCAGAACTGCAGTTGTAGGAAAAATATTGTATGCAATTCGCGCGTGAAGCTTCTTTATCGCTCTCGCAAAATTACTGCGCTCCGCTATGCGTCGCGCAGTAAATGTTTTGGCTCGAGCGATAAAGTCGCGCTTCACGCTCTTAATACATAAATAACTATTAATAAATGTGGTTGTGACAATTTCGTCTTTTATTCATTTTATTGGAGCCTTTTCATGTCTTTCTCCCTTTTCTAACGTCTCTCTTTTCATTCCTTATCGATTTTTAATCTACTATCTAACGTAGATTAGAAGTTCAAAATATTTCGAATAATAGGAAGTTTCATTTCAATAAGATTCAATTAACATGCGACGCTGTAATGCAAAATTTGATTTTGTTCCTCCTCTGATAACAGGAAGCACAAATATTTCAGCTGGTAGTCAGTAACAATTTGGAGTGTGTCAAAATTTGCATTTACCCTCCCCCTCCCCTTCAATGGTAACCCATCCAAAATTTGCGAAAAGCATTTTAGAAGAGCCCTCTCGAAAGATGGGACTATTGAAAATCTAATTTTCAAGGGGAAAAGCTGAGATCAGATAAGCATGATAAAAGGGGAAGCTGGGATAAGAGATCTAGACCATGGTGCGTTGTTTTAGTAATGTTGGGAGGGGGGTGTTCAGGGGGGATTTCAGGTGGGAAGGGGGTTTCGGGGAAGGGGGAACCGTGGAAAGTCAAAAAATTGAGTGGAACCGAGACTTTTGTGGAGCGACGTCGCTTTTGGTAAAATGAAATCTTGGACATCTTGACAGGGACTTCAACGTCAATCTTTCTTCTCTTTTTTTTATTATTGCTTTCTTCATCTCAACAGTCTCGACCTCAACAGTCTTTATTCATCGTGTTTCACATTTTTCCTTCCCGTTCTTTTTCTTTTTCTTCTTTTTTTTCTATTACTTTCATCTCATCACTCTCGACCGCAGTTTCTATTCTTCCCCTTTCTTCTCTTCCTCACCCTTTTTCTTTTTCTCCTTCTTTCTTTCTTTTTCCTCTCCTTCTCCTTCTTCTTTTTCTTCTCATCCTCCTTCTTCTTCTTTTTCCTCACTTCCTCCTTCTTCTTCTTCTTTATCTTCTTCCCCTTCTTCTTCTCTTATTTTTCTTTTTTTTCTTCTCCTCCAGCTTCTTCACATTTTTCTTCTTCTTTTTCCTCTCCTTCTTCATCTCTTTCTTCCATTAATTTCTTCTATTACTTTCATCTCACCACTTTTTCTTCTTCTATTTTACTTGATCTCCTTCTCCTTCTTCTTCTATTCTACTTTATCTCCTCCTTCTTCTTCCTCTACTTTTTCTTCTCCTCCTTTATATCTTCATCTCAGCAGTCTTTATTCATTGTGTTTCATATTTTTCCCTCCCGTTCTTTTTCTCTTTCTTCTTCTTCTTCTTACTCTTTTTCTTCCTCTTTTATTCTTCTTCTACTTCTTCTCTCCTTTTTCCAATATTGTACTTTCATCCCATAACTCTCGACCGCAGTTTCTTTTTCTTTTTCTCCTTCTTCCTTTTCTTTTTACTCTCCTTCTCATCCTCCTCCTTTTTCTTCTCCTCCTTCTTCTTCTTTTTCCTCTCCTCTTCCCTCTTCTTCTTCTTCTTCTTGTTCTTCTTCTACTGCTTTCATCTCACCATTCTTGACCTCATTCTCTTCATCTTGTTTTTCCTCCTTGTCCTCGTCGTTTTTCTTCCTCTTCTTCTCCATCATCTTGTTCTTCTTTATATTTTTCCCATTCTTCTTCTTCCTCTTCTTTTTCTTCTCCTTCTTCATTTCTTTCTTCTTCTCCTTCTTCTTTTTCTCCTGTTACTTTCATCTCCCCACTCTTGATCACAGTTTCATTCATCCTTTTTCTTTCTTCTCCTCCTCCTCGTCTTTTTTCTATTTCTTCTTCCTCTTCTTCACCATCTTCTTCTGTTACTTTCTTCTCACCACTCTGGACCGCATTTATCCCTCTTATTTCCCCCCCCCCTCTTCTTCTTCATAATCATCTTCTTCTTCTTCTCTTTCTTCTCTTCCTTCTTCTTCTTCTTGTTCTTCTTGTTTATCTTCTTCGTCGTCTTTTTTTATTTTTTACCTTTTTTTCTCTTACCTCGTAATGAATTGGATGATAGTGATTGATGAGTTGGGCCTACAGTTTCAGGTGGGCTCCGAACCACCGGGAAGTGATTTTACAGCAGAGAACAGAGTCTATTTTGCTGGCCAAACCAATCGGTCACCCTTATAAAGAGCGCCCAGGAGTTTTGTAGCTTATCTCTGATTGAACAGATACCTGCTACGGCACTCGGCTATCATTTCCAATTCATTTCTATTTTATGTGCAGTTTCTTGTGATTTTTCCTGTTTTTATCCTGATTCTAAAAATAGTCTCTCGCAGAATACTCTTTATTCCATTTCCTCTTCCTCATCTCTTCTTTATCATCAATTTCTCCATAATCTTTAACCCCTTCTTTCGCGTCGTAAATATCATCTAAGATCATCATGGCTACAAAATAATCAAAACCACTGAAGAGGCTTAATCTACTCCAATATAATTCCATCAAAGGTGGATTAATAAGGTAAAGGAAACCCTGATTAAGATGGCAGTAAGTAAAAGTTAGATCGGAAAATCTCTGAAAATGTTCCTGCTTTTGACTACAACATTCTGACTGGAAAATGTTCAAAGGGCGAATAGGTTTTAGCTTTTCTTCGTTTTCTACTTGTCATGTTATTCTTCTTTATTTTCTTCTTATGATCTTCCTCCTCCTCCATCGTCCTCCTCCTTCTCCACTTCCTCCTCCTCTTTTTCCTACTACTCCACTTCCTACTCGTCCTCTCTTCTCCATCATCCTTTCCTTCTGCTGTTTCTTCTTTTTTCTCTTCTTGAGGTTCCTCCTTTTTCTTCTCCCTATTTTCATTTTTTCTCCTTATTCGCCTTTGCTCATAATACTCCTACTCCTTGTTACACCCCTCCTTCTTCTACTGCTCCTCCTCCTCCTCCACCTCCTCCGCCTCCTCCTCCACCTCCTCCTCCTCCTCCTCCTCCACCTCCTCCTCTACCTCCTCCTCCTTCTCCTCCTACTCCTCCTCCTCCTCCTCTCCCTCCTCCTCCTATTCCTCCTACTCCTTCTCTTCCTCCTTCTCCTCCACCTCCTCTTCCTCCCCCACCAACTCCCCCTCCTTCTCCACCTCTTACTCCTATTCCAGCTCGTCCTCATCATCATCCTTCACCTCCTCTCCTACTCATTCACCTACTCATCCTCCTCCTCATCGTCCTCCTCCTTCCCCTATTCCTCCTCCTTTCCTTCCTTTTCTTCTCATGATCATTATCATCAGATCCCCTTCATCTTATTAATCCTCTCCTTCATTCTCCTTTCTCCTTTTTCCTTCAAATAACTTTTTCTCTTAATCAACTGTTATCCCACACCTCTCTATTTTCCTCTCTTTACTTTTCCCATCTCCCCTACTTACTACATTTTCCCCTCATTTTTCACCTTCAAACCCCTTATCCTTCCATCTTCCACTTCTCTTCCCTCTCTTTTCTTCCCACATTCTCTTTTCTTCCCACATTCTCTTTTCTTCCCACATTCTCTTTCCCTTCCGTCACTTTTTCTTTTTTCACCTTCCTTTTCATGGCCATTAAACTTCTCCTTATGCTCCTGAATAAACGTCTATCACGATTCTCCCTCTTCTTCTTATTTTTCTCTTCCTTCTTTTTCTTCTTCTTCTCCTTCTCCTTCTTCTTCTTCTTCTTCGATATTCTCCATCTGGTAATCCTCAAGACTCAGGAGTAGTTACTTCTTATGCGAGGCATACTATGACAGACGTCAAACCTTTGATGCTCCATATTCAGTTATCAGCTTTTCTTTCTCACTCTTTCGACCTCTCTCACGTAATTTCCTTCTTTCTCACTCCCTCTTCATCTACCTACTCTTTGCTCTTGTTATCCTTCACATTGTCTTTGCCTTTTTCATTTTATTCTATCACAGTCTTTGACAGAAAAGTGTAGGTGGCTGTCACACTTGCCAACGAATCAAAAGCTTCGGTTCAAATACTAACTTCCATATTTTTCATCTTGAAAAACCCGTATTCACAAAAGCCCAGTTCACACAAGTGGAAAAATATCGAAATAATATTTAACCGAAGCTTTCGACTAGTTGACAAGTGTGACAGCTACCTAAATTTTCAGATAAATCAATAGAATAATTTGAAGATGTCTTATTTTCTAAGTAATCACCCACTGCACATCTAAATTAGACAAAGTGTGCCAGGTCAGTGATCTGATAGTACCTTCTCAAACAGCTAGAAAAAACAGACGCGTTGCCAATGTTTCCTACAATTAACTTTCAATTAAGCATGAAACCACTACCTACACCCGCTCCCCAATCCCCTCCCCACCATAACCCACAACTCATGTTTATAAATAGTTGGTAGATATTTGGCAGTCAATAGCCCAAGCAAGTGAATGCCCTCGTTCATGACGTCATAAATCTTTCCACCATTCATTCTTTGCTGTTTGTTTTTTTTTCTCTCTTCTTTGCAAGGATCAACTTCTCGCCATTTGCTATTCACAACAACGTTTTTCTGCAATCCTATCACTTCCTACCTCGTCTCCCTTTATCCCTTTATTTTCTTTTTGCTTATCGTCTTGCTCTATACCGTCCATCTTGTCATCTATCTTTTCTGTTTTTCTTTGCGTGAAGACCCCTATTTTGTCCTTGACCTCACTTCATAATCGGTGCTTTCTTCTTTCTTTTCTTCTATTTCTTTCTCACTTTCCTCCTCCTTCTGCTCCTCTAACTCCTCCTACTCTTTCTTCTCATCCTCATCCTCATTCTACTTCTAATCTTCTACTACTCCTTCTCTTTTTTATCCTTCTGTTTATCTTCCTCCTACTCCTTGAGCACTACCTCCTCCTTCCCCACCACCGTCACCTCTTTCTCCTCCTCCTCCTCTTTCTCCACTTCATCTTCCTCCTTCTCCTTCTCCTCATCCTCCTCCTTCACAACTTCTTCATCCTCATCCACCTACTTCTTCCTCCTTCTCCTCCTCATCCTCCTCCTTCACAACTTCTTCAACCTCCTCCACCTAATCTTTCACCTCCACCTACTTCTCATACTTCTCCTCCTCCTCATCCTCCTCCACCTCCTCCTCCTCCTAATCTTCCACCTCTACCTACTTTTCATAATTCTCTTTCTCCTTCTCCTCCTTCTCTGCCTCCTACTCCTCCTTCTCATTTTTCTCAGCCTCAACTTCTTCACCTTCCATCTTCTTATTCTTCTCCTTCTCTTCCTCCTCCTTCTCCTCCCTTCTTCTTATTCTTCTCCTTCACCTCCTCCTCCTCCTTCTCATTTTCTCAGTCTCCTCCTCCTTCTCATTCCTCTCAGCCACCTCCTCCTCATCCTCCACTTCTTCACTCCCTTTGCCTCCTCTCTCTCATCCACCTCCTCTGTCTCCTACTCGTATTCCTCCTCCTCCTGCTCTACCACCTCCTCCTACCCCTCTCCTTCTTTCTCCTCAGCTATCACCTCCTCCTCCTCCTACCCCTATCATTCTTTCTCCTTCTCCTCATCCTGTTCTCCCTGTTGTTCTCTTTCCTTATCCACACATTCTCTCTCCTCCTTCATATCCTTCTTCTCTTTCTGCTTCTCATCCCTCTTCTTTTTCGTTGTCTTTTTCTCTTTCTCCCTTTTATTCTTATTCTGCTCTTTCTCCTTCTCCTCCTCCTTCTTCTTCTCCGTCGTCTTTTTCATCTTCTCTTTCTTCCTGATTTTCTTCACCTATTTCTTATTATTATTATTATTATTATTATTATTATTCTTTTTTCTCTAGCTCATTGTCTTTTTCTTCCTCTATCGTTTCTCCTTTTTTCTTCTATTTTTACTTTTTTCCCCGTCACCCGTCAGGAAGTAGAAAACTTCCTGTGCGGACGGTGTGTTCATTCAGAAAATTCGCCATAAATTCAAGCATCTGTCCTCCTCCTCCTCCTCCTCCACATCCTCCTCCTCCCGACACCATCCGCCCCTTAGGCCCTACGTATCCAAGGACCCGGACATTTATCTATGTCACGTTCTTTCCTCTCCAATCTCTTTTTTCATCCTTTATCCGTCTGGTCTTTATTCTCTCACTGTTCATTGAACTGACCAAAGATCAGTTTCATTCCAATCTGTTCAATCAGATAGGGATAAGCTGCGTTCTCCTGGGTCCACTTTGTAACGGTGACCGATAAGATTCACCAGCAAAAAAGACACTGTTCTCTGCTTTAAAATCACTTCCCGGTGGTTCGGAACCCACCTAAAACTGTAGGCCCAACTCATCAATCATCATCATCATCATCCAACTCATTACTCACGTACAGGTCTTAGACCTATGTGGGCTTCATCCTCCAAAAAAAATTCCATTTCGGTTTTGTTTTGTTTTAGGATTATTTTATTGTTTTTCATTATTATTTATTTATTCATTCTTGGAGACAACAGGTAACCTCTTATATGCCTCCTTGACAAGTACATGTACCAACAACAGTGTAAAAAAATAACATTTCAAGACAAAGAAAATATAGATTTAAAAGATCAATGATTGGGGAGGGGAAAAAATTCGCAAGAAAAAAATAATACAGTAGTAAAATTGAACAAATATTTCTTTAACGAGAATTAAAAATTAATACGGATGTTAGAGGACCGCTTAATAATAAATGGTAGAGCATCAAATAATAAACTTCATACATTATATACAATTACAGTAAATCATTAAATATTTCACGAAACCTGGTACAGGAAAACCAGTAGATATCTAGGCACCCACAGAAGTTATTAAAAACTCTTGGATTTCTTGTTCCATTACGACCAGCTCAATAAGCCAAAACTAAAGCAGAAACTTCCTTCATCAAGGATAGCATCAAACTTTTGCATAACAGAAAGACACACACAATTTGAAACTTCTCAAACATTTTTAGAATTGTAATTAATCTCACTATTTTTAATGTTTTTTACATTACTCTTAAGTTGGGAAGGCAGGATTGGGGTTGCTTTCATGAATGTACACTTAATAAATAAATAAACTATATCTATGACCCAAAAATACGGACAAACTTTCCTTTTTGAATTAGCAGAAACAACAAACACTTGGGTGCAACATGAACTTGAAAAAATTGAACAAAGACACAAGAAGAAAATGCATAACTTACCTCCTGAACCAACCATTCAATCTGCTTACACTTTTTACAGTAGAACTGCCAATCTAACAAACATAGATTTTACAGGAACCGAACTTAACTTATTGAACAAAGGTCTAAAACATAACCTAAACTACAAATTCACATAAAAAAACATAGTAGTTGAAACAGAAACAAGCATCCAACGCACAGACCCACAAATACATGACAAACAACCTACAACACAATAAAAACCAGCAACTCACAAGCACGTCCATCCATAACATCAGAAAACCACACCATAAACTAATTGAAAAAAGGCCCTTAAAGATGAGTCTCCATGACTCGAAAACGTTTGGCCAAAAAGTGAGTAGAAATATTATTTATTAACAATAAAAATTGACTGCAAGTCGTTGAATCACTTGGTGAGTCACAGTAGTAGCTTATTCGAATAAAAACCTATTTATATTGTTAGGAATCCCTACAACAAGCTACCGCAGTTTTTAGTGTCTTGAAAATAAAGAAATATTTGAAAACAATTGAAAAAATATTTAGTTGATAAAGCTTTCTATAGTGTACAAGAGTTCCTATCACCTTAAAATTAAGCCTCACCTCAACTAATTGATATAATCATGGTAACTAGTGTATAATATTGTATAATTGTTGATCTGACTTGTCTTATACTCCGTAAGTTAACTGGAGTCTCCAAGACGTAATCTACAAAAAAATTATCAATCTCAATCAAACTCTCATAATTAAAAATTGTAATCGTAGTAACTTGTGTTTTAGAATGATAATATTGTTTTCCAGTAATTAATTGTTGATCTGACTTGACTAAACTTATACTCCTTAACCGAAGTCTTCAAGACGTAATCTTAAAGAAAGAGTCTTAATAATATTGACAACTTCTTTCCTTCAATTTCAATCATCCATTACCAAAGTCTTCCCTAATTATTTCACTATAAATGAATTTTTGGATGAATGATCTTATGATCAATGACCAATATAATATTTCCTTCAATTTTAATATCAAATTCTCTTCAAAATCACCATTCATCATTCTTCATCACCATTCATCCAAAAATGATTAGCATTCTTGTTTTCTCTTCTTGTTCATACTACTACTTACTTCTCTTCTTTTTTTTAAATTTTATGTTATTACCTTTATCTAGTTAAAGCTTATTTAGTTGGTTTAGTCAATTTGCTTTCTTAATATTTTCTGCTGTTGTTTATTGAACTGTATTTTTTGTAAATGATATGCAATAGGTCTCTCAAGACCTTGCATCAAAATAGATCAATCAATCAATCAATCAATCTTCCAATCCTTTCACTATCACTGGATTCACTGAATCACTGAATAAGCAATAGAATGTTTCCTTCAATTTCAGTTCAACCATTCAATATCATGCCCAACGTCGACAATTTAGTTTTCATGTAATGCCCCTATTGTGTAAACTCGACCTACTGGTGTAATAAACCTACTTTGTCGCTATCATTTCTCCAGAGTGGCCTTGGAGCAGTTATCAGTGTCGCCGAATGAATTAGGTTAGGTTAGGTTAGGTATTAGATTGTGGCTACCTTCATGCTTCTTCATCCAAGGCCCGCGCCAATTTTACGATTGTTTGGTAATCGAGTCTCGCTCTTGACAGTTGTTTTCACAGTCTGCCGATGACGTCGAAGGTCGATTCGATACATCGATTTGATTCGATGTATCGAACTATTATAACAGTGAATGGGGTTTTGCAATCTATGACTCGCTCTTGACATTAGTTCGTCACAGTCTGCCGATGACGGCGAAGGTCGACACATATCGATTCGATATATTGATTTGATTCGATGTATCGAAATATTATAACCGTGACTGAATGGGTCTTCAACGACGCGGAACGAATCGCTTGGAAAAATTGATCGATCGATGATCGATTTCTAGGTTCACGTTCATGCGGTTTATTGGTTTCTTGTTTGTGATTAATGACTTATTGATATCGCCTTTCAAAAGTAATGTAAAAGTAAGCAGTTGATCCAGAAAAATATACCAGTCAATTTAGAGTTTTGGAAAAATACAAGAAAATTTTTGCTAAAATATGAATATTACGGAAATAGTCGAAAATATTACGCAGCGGAAGGAAAGAAGGAGAAGGAAAAGGAGGAGAAGGAGGAGACGAAGAAGAAGGAGAAAGAGGAGAAGCCAGATAAGATAAATGATGGGGTGAAAAAATATGTATATTAATAATTCATTTATTTATCTAATACATACATGAAAAAGGTCACAGACATGAACAGAAAGTCCATTAAGAGCCTTATTGATATTATATATTAACACTATAATTATGTATTAATAAATGACCGGTCGGTCGCACCATCTATATCTAGTTCTCTACTTTAAGTAAGAATTTGCATACCATCCCACACAGGCTAGGCCTCGGGATGTTTTTCTTTTATTCATCTAAGGAAAAGAATCTTGTCCTTATTACGATTTTTAGTGTGTTTTTTTTAATGTATTATGTAGCTTGTTTTTTTTATATAGCAGAGTTTTATGTGTTATCTATATGGTATATAGATCTTTTTCATTGTGATAAGAGACTGTTTTTCTGTTTATTGTAAATTGTTGTGGATGAATAAAATTTATTTCATTTCATTTCAAAAGAAAAAGAAAAAACAAAAAGAAATACATTATAAAGGGTTGATTAAATTGGGATAGTTACTCGCTAAGCGAGTAGCTAGTAGGACGTTACTGACCGACCGTGCTACAGTATCTCAGCATACCAAGCCAAATTATATTAAAAAATTATTTCTAGAATAACCCCCATACTATGGAATTTCTAAGACAATAAATAATATTGCAACACAAAATTAAAATATGAAGTTTGCCAACAATTATTCAATGAAATTTCATCAAAGCATTATACAATATATCTCATCTGAAGTGTTATGCTGCCAGCCTGCGTGATTAAGTGTAGGCTTTGGCCACAATAATATTGTATTTTGGTGTTGGCTACTCTGCCAGCGTGTATAAATGTGACCAAATTCAAAGTAGACAGGCTCTCAACTTTGAATTTGGTCACATTTATACTCGCTGGCAGAGTAGCCAACACTAAAATACAATATTATTATGGCCAAAGCCTACACTTAATCACGCAGGCTGCCAGCATAACACTTCAGATGAGATATATTGTATATTGTTTTGATGAAATTTCATTGAATAATTGTTGGTAAACTTCATATTTTAATTTTGTGTTGAAATATTATTTATTGTCTTAGAAATTCCATAGTATGGGGATGATTCTGGAAGATAAATTTTCAATATAATTCGGCTTGGTATGCTGAGCTGCTGTAGCACGGTCGGTCAGTAACGTCCTACTCGCTACTCGCTTAGCGAGTAACTATCCCAATGTAATCAACCCATAAGGATGGATGGGTGGCAAAGAAAAATGGAGAGAAGGAGGAGAAGGAAAAGGAGAGAAAGAGAACAAAAAAGAAAGAAGGAGAGGAGTAAGAGGAGGAGCAAGATGAGGAGGAGAAGGAGAGGTGAATTATAAAAAAGTAAGATGAGTAAAGAATAAAGATTAATGGAGTGAAGAACGAAGAGGTGGAGGAGAAGAAGAAGAAGAAGGACATGGAGGAGGAGGAGGAGGAGGAGGATAAGAAGGAGAAGAGAAAGAAGAATAAGGAGAAGAAGATTGAGGAGGACGTGGAGGAGGAGGATCTGGAGGATGAGGAAAAGGTGAATGATAAAAAAGGTAGTGAATTATAAGGATAGATGGAGTGGATGGACTGGAACAAAGAGAAATGAGGAGGAGAGGGGGAGGAAGAGGAAGAGGAGGAGGAGGATAAGGAGAAGAGGTGAAGGAGAAGGTGGGGAAAAATAAGGAGTAGAAGGTGGAGGAGGAGGAAGAGGAGGAGAAAGAGAAAAAGATTAAGGAGAAGAAGGAAAAAATAAGAAAGTTTTGAATAATAAAATCTATTCGCCATCTTGCAGCCCCTCCTAAGAGAACCTTCCCAAATACTTAACTAAATTATTAGCTTGATTAATTAATATACTTTTCATGAGCTAATTCCATTATCTTAACTGCTCTAGTGAATCATGTTTCAACTAATAATTCGACTAATATATGTCTGTGTAGTTTAATTAGTGAAACTAACAACCGTTCTCAGCTGCCATGCTATTGACATGCTTCAGTTTTGAACATCTGCCTTGTAATAATTATATAATAGGTGACTCATAATACCCAGCAGAACTGGGTTAAAGTGTAGGCAATGAATATATATGTATGTTCGTATGTATAGTTATAGGAGCCCAGGACTCAGATACTGTCTCAGTTCACTTAGTTGTATAACAGCTGCTACTGCTTTTAAAACTTGTCTGACAAATAATACGATATGTCAGTTGCGGAAGTTGAGTTTGAAGGGAAAGGAAGATGGAATGACAAAGATATTAAACTGGTATTTTTCGTAGGTAATTGGGGTATATGGGTCGTATATTATATGGTGTATAATACCCTTATTTATGAAAGTTTCTTCTGTAACTCTTGAAGGGATCTTGAAATGCATACATAAATGCATTACATTTCAAGTTTTATATGAAAGGAAATGAAACTTTATTTCCACAGAAAAACAAATACAAATGTTTGATTAGATACAAAAAGTATAATAGTGGAATATCCCACAAAGACTTGAGTCTGAGCGTGGGATAGAGTTACAATAA
Organism: Conomelus anceps; assembly: GCA_948455865.1. Lineage (NCBI taxonomy): Eukaryota > Metazoa > Arthropoda > Insecta > Hemiptera > Delphacidae > Conomelus > Conomelus anceps. The sequence continues at coordinate 64,202 of CAOJWK010000375.1, forward strand.
AAATAAAATAAAATAGAACAAGACTTCCAGCTTCTTTGCCTAACGTTTTAAAAAAGCTGTTAAGTATAAGGATAATGAAAGACAAAGAGATGGAAAGGAAAAAGGTAAAGAAAAAAGAAAGTATACATTATGCCCGTACTTAGGAAAGTTCCTTCAGTGTCTCTTGACTCGAGGGAATCTTGAAATGCCCATACTAATACCTTACATTCCAAGTAAGTCCCTTGAGATGTTTAGGACATTATAGCATAGTCAGAGTTTGTAGACTAGTTTTGGATTCAGTCTGTTGCACCTTTACTTCCTTTTTATTCTATAGATAAATAATGAAAATAAGAACGACAAATTTACTGGAAAATGCTGAAAGAGATGCTATCAACGAGGACCAGGAAATGATTTACTTAAGTGGATCTATGAGGCTGTAAAAGAAAAAAGAAGTTGAATAGATAAATAAAAAAGGAGGATTTAATACGTAATAATTATGTATAATATTAAGAAAATTGATAATAAGAATCTTAGCAAGAAAAATAAGTATTTGTCATATAAAACAAATAAAATTGTAGATATGTAGAAAAAAGATAAAATAATCATGTAAAATATTTAAGAGAATCTCCTATATGGCTAAAGTAGAGAGAAATAGGGCCTGAGACTTATTTAAAGAATGGAAAATTCTATGAAAGAGAAGTATTGTGAGACCAAATTCTATAAAATTCGTGTGTGTTTTTAAGTCTTTAGGATTAGTATTTAGGTAACAAAAAGGTCGAACAAACAAGAATGGAATTTATTGTTAGAAAGATGTGTAAAGAGATGATAAAAGAGAATATAAAGAAGGACATTCATCGCTATATGTCTGGTTTATTGCCTCCTTCTGGTTTTGTCTTGAAAAGAATTTGACTGGGTTTTTATTGAGCCATCCAAAATGGCTGACTTCAGGCTATCATACTCTCAATACTCTCATAAAAATTATGACCCTATGTATACTAATTCTTTTCTTCCTCCTACTGTTCTCCTCCTCCTCCTCCTCCTACTCTTCCTCCTCATCCTCCTCCACCTCTTCCTCCTCCTCCTCCTCCTCCTCCTCCTCTTCCTCCTTCTCCTCTTACTCATCCTCCTCCTACTCCAAACAACTCCCTCCTACTCCTCCTCCCACTTTTTCTCCTTCTCATACTCCTCCTCTTCCTACACCTCCTCCACTTCCTCTTCCTCACACATCATCCTTCTCATCCTCGTTATACTCACCCCCTTTCTTCTACTCCTCCTCCTCCTACTACTTCTCCTCCTCCTACTACATCTCCTATTCCTCCTCCTCCTCCACCTCCTAATCATTCTCCTCCACAACCTCCTCCTCCTCCTACTTTTCAAATTCTTAAATCTTTTTTTCTTTTTTCGTCTTCTCCTAACTCTTTCTTTCTTCATCTTTGTCTTCTTTTTTTATTAATTTCGAATTCCTTTAATTGCTATTACTTTATACTGAAGACTTCCGCAATGGCGGATATTGACAACAGCATTGAAAAGCTGATGGGAATCGATGAATGCTACTGTACAAAAATATCAGTCACCACCGGGAATCGAACCACGGACCTCTCAATTGCCGGTTGAGCGCCTTAACCATGGTCTAGTGGTTAAGGCGCTCAACCGGCAATTGAGAGGTCCGTGGTTCGATTCCCGGTGGTGACTGATATTTTTGTACAGTAGCATTCATCGATTCCCATCAGCTTTTCAATGCTGTTGTCAATATCCGCCATTGCGGAAGTCTTCAGTATAAAGTAATAGCAATTAAAGGAATTCGAAATTAATAAATTCTGTTTATGTATATTTGTCAGTTTATTCAATTGTCAGTCACTTCAAAACTAATTTGTCTTCTTCCTCCTTCTCATACTCATCCCCTTCTACTCCTCCTCACTCCTATGACTCCCCCCCCACTTCGTACTCCTACTCCTACTCCTCCTGCTACTCTTCCTTCTTCTCCTCTTCCACCTCCCCCACTCCTGCTCCTCCTCCTCCTTCTCCTTATCCTTCTAATCCTTCTCCTCCTCCTCCTTCTAATCCTTCTCCTCCTCCTCCTTCTAATCCTTCTCCTCCTACTTCTTCTCCTTCTTAGTCTCTCTCTCCTCCTCCTCCTGCTCCTCCTCCTCCTCCTCCTCCTCCTCCTCCTCCTCCTCCTCCTCCTTTTACTTTTCTTTGATATTCTTAAATCTTTTGACACTGAAGTAACGATCATAAGTACGGGCATGAGATAGATAGAGAGAGTGAATGAGTGAGAGATTGTGAGAGGGACCGAGTGATTAGATTAGATTATCTTTCTTTATTCATGTAAATTTACAAATTATGCATATGAATGGTTATAAACAGAATGATCAACATCACATAGATACTACAGTAAATTCATATAATGCTTTTTTTTATAGTGCAAAATATTATGTACAATGATCTTAATGATATTTACTATGGTAATGACAATCTAAGCGATGCAATTACATGAAATGGCGAAGTTTGGACAAAGATTCGTCCATTCTTCTGTGAGAGAAATAAGAACGTGAAGCAGAAGATTCCGATCAAGATGCCATTCCTCTGACAAAATGCAAGATAACCGGTTCTAAATTCCTGTGTGGCTTTACTGTATTTTTACAACCAGTCTCTGTTTCACTTTCATTGGATGATGCAAATCTCTGTCCCACTCGGTCATGCATTAATCTGCATGCATTATATGCAAATATATGATACAAGTATCATGAATATGATAATGATGCACTTTAATTTTGTATGCGGAATTCATATTGAGGTTTTAGATGGAAGTACATTTAAAGAGCAATGAAAGATTCGTAGATTTATCAATTATTTTTTTACAAATTATTTGGTTAGAGACTAGGCTATGCATGATTCAAAAATAATGAAATAATAATAATAATAATAATGATAATGATAATAATAATGATGATAATGATAAAAATAAAAATAATAATAAAAATCATAATAATAATAATTATGATAATAATATTATGGGACAATATTGAACAATTATACTTAGGTGGAGATTACAAATTACAAGCGCCAGTAATCGAGGGGCTATTAAATTATGGGCGAAAAAAATAAAATTTTATCAGTCGAGTACTTTTTTCGGAAGATGAAACCTGTGCGTGGGTAATAAGTTGGCTCATGTTGACTGATCAGTTGGACCTAAATTCTCAGGTGGGTTCCTAACCACCGAAAAGTGATTTTACAGCAGAGAACAGAGTTGTTTTTGGTGGCCCAATTAAAGTGGTCACCCTTCCAAGGACAGCCCAAGCGCATAAGTCTTATCTTAGATGACTGTAAACATAACTGACACGGCTCATTGCTGATCACTTCTGCTGTCATTATTTTTCATAATAAATTGATTGTTTATAATGATCGGGTTTGTAAAGAAAACTCAATTGGAAACTCATGTACATTACACGTACATTAAAATCATTTCATTATATTTCAGTACTTCGATCAGTTCATTACATTTATACATAAATCAGATAAATTCTCAATAAATTAATAATGTTCACTTCTACTTTAGATTTGAATCATCTCAAAAATTATTTTCATAAATGGTGATGTCTCATAACTGATGATCTCTTCATTTTTCCAGGTATGTTGAAGTCCAGCTCTACTCTGAATTTCGCAGGTTTCTGGTATGTAAAGAAATGATACTGTATAAACCTTTTCCTAATTTTTGGCCAATTTTTTGAAATAGAATTCTATTTATGATCAATAAATTTAGGTCAAATCCGATGTGATCAGAATTTTTCATGTCCTGACTAGTAAATGGAGAGTTTATCTGTAGTATACATTGCGAATAATAAGACTTGAAGATGAGGGGGGTTGTATAGGTTATATAGAATGTATTGTATATTATGTTTTGGAAAATGTAAAATATTCAAAATGTTTGAAGAGAGCAGTTTTGGACTTGAGTCTGTTGCTCCTCCACATAATTGTAATTTTGTCACAATAAATAAATAAAAATATGTAGATTTGTAAATTATTATTATTTTTGTGTTTGGTCACTCAGGACCGCGATATAACAATTTAGAATTTTTTATTCTTTGATGATAATCACGCAGCACTTGTCCCAGTCTTTTCCGTTCTTGTTCAGACAAGTTCATTGTTCTTCTTGTTCTCATCTCCTCCAAAAACTATCGTGAAGTATCAATCTCGAGTCTGGAGCAGTTCTTATTCTGAATTTCTTCAAACGGTATGTTGAGCGTTCTAAGGTCCTTGTGACAGCCATCAAACCATAGATTATTTTCTTTGAATAAAAATATTTGAAAATCTTGAGTGTAAGTCGGGAGGGGTCCATTCCACAGAGATGTCCATAAAATTTTAGTCTTCTTTTCTGGATTTCTGTGTAGATGGGATTCACGTTTTTGTAGATTTCTTCAGAACTTTCAAGACGGTATCCATCTTGTGTAAGTTTTGATCCAAAGATCTTTCGAAGAATTCTTTATTCAATCTTAGTAATTTTATTCATTTTGGATTTTACATTCATAATAAAATTTTCACTCCCATAAAGAATTCCTGATTTAACAGCAGTGTTTTAATTCTTGGATTTCTTGATCCATAACGATCTGCGTTGTTAATATTAACTTTTTGTTGTAAATTTAACGACTTGCAGTCAGTTTTATATTGTGAATATATCATAAATGTACTCACATTCGGCCAAACGTTTTCGAGGTATTGAGGCCTTGAAGATGAGATTCAATACCTCGAAAACGTTCTGCCGAATGTGAGTACATTTATGATATATTCACAATATAAAACTGACTGCAAGTCGTTAAATTTACAACAAAAAGTTGGTGTTTTAATGTTTCACTTTGGTGTTCCAAGATTAGTTCTTCTTGTAAACATTTTTGGTTTTGTGGTAAGCAGATTCTGCAATTGAAATCTTCCTTGAAATATTCTTTTCCCTGCCGTTTTCTTGAAGAATTTCTCCCAGATATTTGAAAGACATATGTAAATTATATTATAATAAGCTATTATAGTATGCAACAGAAGAAATTCAGTTACAAACAAAAGATTCTCGAAGGAAAATGGTAAGAGAGAAAGAGGATGTTTAAGAGAGAGGGTGAGTGAGCGAGAGAGAGAGAATGAGAGATAGAACAAGAGGAAGTGAGAAAACACATTCCAGACAAGGCGTGTGTGTATCTAGAATGAGAATAAACGAGCAGTTGAATGGATGGATACTGTGTCTTGACAAAAGCCAGATGCCTCAAACCCCCCTCCCACCTCTTCATCAACCTCTCCATCCCTCTTGAACCCCCTTCCACCCCTTGGCCCAGTTTTTGGTGCCCCCAGGGTGTAAACCATTGGGCATAGCATCCATCCGTTCGTCTTTTTACCTGCTTCTGCTGCTGCTCTGGCCTCTACATAGCTTGGCAGATCTCATCTTCTCAGGAGTCCGGACCGAAGCTCTTTTGATGATAAATTGCTTTTCTGACATGCAGGAGATGTTGGAATGAAGAACATGGGGATGGAGAGAATTTAGAACCGCCTTCAAGGTGGCAGAAAAATTGTACAACTTGGAAACAAAGAGAATGTATTTTAACTTTCTTTGTAGTGGCGAAGGTGATATTGTGGAAGGTTTCCATAATAAGACGAAATTGTCACAACCACATTTATTAAAAAATATTGAGAAACTAGTTTCGGTTGAAATACCATTATCAATCTCAATCAAACTAAAACTAAAGTACAGAGAAGCTTAAAATATACTGAGCATGGAATGATACTATTGGCTAAGCGAGAATGAGGCCGACCTTCATCGAAGTTTGTGATTGGCTGACAAGTCACGTCCCCTGGTGGGAGGAAAAAAACAAGCAAAGATTGGAAAACCCAAAAAAGGAGATTCAAATTTTGCAGAGCATCTCATTAATAATGGGCACAAGTTCAAGAAAATGTTGGTGGGAGTAGTAACAAGCAAAAATACGAGTCAAATCAATAACTAAAAACTGTGGACATCTAGAAAGCAACAAATAAGAAAAATACGTAATAAGGCTGGAATTGAATCAAATTAGAACTAAAAAAATTAGAAGCTCACTGAAATACAGTCAAAGTCAACCGAGAAATACACGAAAGAACGGGTTTTTAAATGTAGGCTGGAATTATGATGAAACCAAGTTAGTTGTATTGAATTGTTAAAATAAATTTGGTCATTTAAACTAGTATTGGAATCGTCTTTTACCATCCTAGTTATTCAGTATATCTTAGCTCAGTATATTTTAAGCTTCTCTGTACTTTAGTTTTAGTTTGATTGAGATTGATAATGGTATAACAACCGAAACTAGTTTCTCAATATTTTTTAATAAATGTGGTTGTGACAATTTCGTCTTATTATTCAGAATGTATTTTACATCAGTAGTCATTTTATTTATTTATTATAAGAAACAATATAGAATAGAATAATAATTTATTTCTATAACACAAAATCATACAATAAATAATACACACGGTAAACTTAATTATGACATCATATAAATGAAAAAAGGAATGAAATAAATCCAATTATCCAATTATCCAATAAATCCAAACTTCATTCAATGCACAGCCTACTACTGCTTTCTCTACAAATTTTCAACTAATAAATCCAAAATTGTAGGTTATGTCCAAAAATTTCAAATAGAAATTTCACTTTGAAGTACAATTATTACTAATTCAATTTTTTGGAAATAGTTACTTTGTTCGGTTGTATAATTGATTAAGGTATAGTGACTTTATATAGACAGTGTGGCCATGTGAAATGAATATGTTATGGATTCTTTATTTTGGCTCTTAAATCTAAACAAAATTCAAAATTATGTCAACTTTCTCTGGACTATTGGATTGTGTTAGTGCTCCGTTTTTAAATTCATTTCCTAAATTGATATTTTTGTTTTGGAATGAATCAGTGATTGTATTTGAAGTGAAATTCCTAGTTTAACTTGGACATAACCTAAAATTTGGATTTTTTATTTAAAAATTTATTTTAATAATTTTATTTAACTGCTGGAAAGCAGTTATGAGCTATGCCTGTTGTATCTTTACTTGATTGTGTTATGTGTTATAAATAAATGAATAACTGCTGTAAAATCACTTCCCGGTGGTTCGGAACCCACCTAAAACTGTAGGTCCAACTCATCAATCACCATCATCCAACTCATTACCCACGCACAGGTCTCAGACCTATGTGGGCTTCATCCTCAAAAAAAAAATGATACAAATTCGGCATTCGGTGTCCAAATTCGGTGTTGACTACAGTGACCGAGATCTATCTCTTCACCTCTTTACAGTCAATGTAGTATGAACCACATGATATCCTATTGTATTTGGGTTGCTCTGGAGGGAACGCAAAGGTTTACACGCGTACTGTGTAGTCTGAGTCACGTAAGTTGAATTGATGTCGAAATTTTTGAATCAGTTATTGTGACTAATGCATAACATTCATTTCGACACTGTTTTGAAGAAATCCTGAATTCTGATTGGACTGACTACTGCACTGAAAAGTGACAGTAGTGTTAAAATAGCTTCACTGTGCAACTAGTTTGATAATTCATGGAATAGAGTAAGCTGTATTGACATCGCTTTATAACCTATTATGTTAATTTTATACAGCGTTGTCAAAGATAAAGGAAATTTCTCGTCAAACTAGAAGATAACGTAAAATTAGAATTTTCATTCAAAAATTTGTGAGGGATGCAGTTGTGTGTGATCTTTGTTTAATTCCTTGATTGTGTTTTTGGAATGAATACATAATAAATAAAAAGAAAAACTAATAATAATAAGCGTATGGCTTTTAATGGTGGGGAGACTCTTACGGGTAGTTCCACCTCGCCGTTTGAGCCATGTTACGGGGAACATGGTGGACCTACTATTTTAGGTGGGTTCCGAACCACCGGGTAAGTGATAAGAAGAGAACTCACGGTTTGTGAGTGCCATGGATCGATTGATTCCTGTATTTGATTCAAGCTAAATCTTTGAACAAAAATTCCTTGCTTTCAAGCAGCGTTTAGAGAGACCCTTGAAAGCATCCACATCTTTCAAAAGTAGCAGTGCATCTCTTCATTTTAATTTTTTTTTTTTGCTCGCTTTCGGTCGGTGAGTAGGCTGAAATGTGGGTTGGAATGGGATGAAAAAATAAATAAAGAAAGGAAGTAAGATACCGCCGCCACGAAGCAGGTGGTTACTGAACAGAAACCAACAGAAAGCTGAGCTTGTGATTCTGAGAGTCTGTGCTGCATCCTCTTGTAGCAGGTAGATGGAGAGATTCTTCTCAATTTTTTCTTCACTTCTTCATTCCCCACTTCTGTACCTTCTATATTTATCGTTTTCTATCCACTCTTCATCAACTACCCTTTTTCAACATCAGTTAGTTTTTCCTTTCCTCCTAAAATTCCTTTTTCTTGATATTCTTCTCCATCTCCTCCTTCTTCCTCCCTCTTCTTCTTCTTTTCCTCTTCTTCTTCCTCTTCCTCTTTTTCTCCGTCTTTCTCTTCTTCGTCATCTTCCTCTCCCTCTTTTACAAACTCTCCCTCCTCTTCACCCTCTCACTCCTCTTCGCCATCTTCCTCTTCTTCACCCTCTTCCTCTTGCTTTTTATTCCTCTTCACCCTCTTCACTCTCTTCATCTTCCTCTTTTCACTATCCGTTTATTCCTCTTCATCACAAATTCAATACTCTTCGTCATCGTCGTCTTCTACTACCTCCTCTTCTTCTTTTAGATTTCTCCTCCTTCCTCTTCTTCTTCTTGTTCTCCTCCCTCCTCTACCACCTTCTCCATCATCATCTACCTCTTCTGCCTCTGATAGTGTTAACATTATTTATTTCAAAATGTATTTATAGACAAAAGCTCAGTTTTTGGACGATAACATAACCTCAATTTGGAAATTCTATTTAAAAAACTATCCTATGGTAAAAGGGATCCCTATGTCTTTAATAGAATAATTTTACTTCTTCACCTTCTTCTTCTCCTTCTTCTATTTCTTCTTTTTTCCTTCTACTTCTCTTTCTCCTAATCCTCCTTCTTCTCCTCCTACTCCTCCTCCTCCTCCTCCTCCTCCTCCTCCTTCTCCTCCTCATCCTTCTCCTCCTCATCCTTCTCCTCCTCATCCTTCTCCTCCTCCTCCTCATCCTTCTCCTCCTCCTCCTCCTCCTCCTCATCCTTCTCCTCCTCCTCCTTCTCCTCCTCATCCGTCTCCTCCTCCTCCTCATCCGTCTCCTCCACATCCGTCTCCTCCACATCCTTCTCCTCCTCCTCCTTCTCCTCCTCCTCCTTCTCATCCTTCTCCTCCTTCTCCTTCTCCTCCTCATCCTTCTCCTCTTCCTCCTCCGTCTCCTCCTTATCCTTCTCCTCCTCATCCTTTTCCTCCTCATCCTTCTCCTCCTTCATCTTCTTCCGGCTTCTTCTTTTAAAAAATATCATTCATAAACTATAAGGCAATGTCTCCTTTATGCGGTAGCCTACACCTGTAAAAAGAAAATCGATAAATATTGTCCTACAATAAAAATTTAAAATTCAATAATGTCCAAATCTATAATGAAAAAAATTGATTTTAGGCTGTATCACGTTCTGAGAAAAATCTGTTCGATAAAAATTAAAAATTCGAAAATAGAAGATACCAATCAATAAAAATAAAATGAAAAAATCGATTTTGGGCTGTTACACGTGTAGGAAATCTCACGCTTGTTGGAGTGCTGTGTGTAATATAATCCTTTCAAAAGGTAAGTGGGTGGGTAGGTAGGTTTGACAGGAAATGTATATCTTATTTCAATATTTAGACAGGTTGTTTCGAATGGTCTCCTCACGCTGAATTTGAAACACGTTCTCATATTCCAATATTTTCATAAAAACTTAATATGTTCTGACTTGTGCAATGATTTGGAATGCAGAATAGATACTGATCAGTTTTCGAACATTTTTTCTAATCTTCAGACAAAAAATAGTTTCAAACTAGACAAACTGAACTTACACATGCAATTATTGGACGATTATTTTTTAATTTCTTTCGGGGGAGAACCCTCTGACCTCATTCTGTATGGGAGTCATATAATAAATCATCAGAGAACACCTCTTTGAGGCTGTGCGCAGGGTTTCTGGTCAAAAGAATTTTCCGAAGTTTCTTGAATTGGATATTATTAGGACACTGTAATGTTATCTATTGCTGAGAGCAACATTTTTTTCTTCAATAATTTGTGAAATTTGAAATTCAAAGTTGAAAATTTCCGGTTTTTGGTGGTTATTGATCTTTTCTACGAGTTATATTAAACTCTTGATAAATTGTCTCTGCTGAAAATCACTTCCCGGTGGTTCGGAACCCACCTAAAACTGTAGGTTCAACTCATGAATCACCATCATCCAACACATTACCCACACACAGGTCTCAGACCTATGTGGGCTTCATCCTCAAAAAAAAGAAAAAAAAAGACACCTAGTTTTTTTCAAATAAATTTTTGAACAAATGAAATTTTAATAAATTTATTTTGAAAAAACGTTGTTAAATTGAAATAAAAATTATGTCATTCTAGTCAGAAAATGTATCAAAAGTTTAATATCAGTCATAGAAAACATCAATTGACCGCAAAAACCGAAAATTTTCAACTTAGAACCCCCATATTTCACAAAATAATTGAAGAAAAAATTTCACGGCAATAAATAACATTTCGAAGTCCTAATAATATCCAATACAAGAGACTTCGAAAAAAATTATGAACAACAACCATGCGCACAGCCTTAATACTTTGACAACAATTCAAAATGGCCATGACACAGATAAGTGTTCAAATTCATATTATGTCTACAGTAGTTATTCATTTTTGAATATTCATTAATAAAATATGGAACTGCGAAATCAAATATCAAAAAGGTCTTTAACCACAGACCCAAGTAGTATTTAGTCTGTTGAAATTCACTAGAAATGGTCTAGAGTCTAGACGTCTAGAGTAATTATTTATAAAAACAGAATTTATTAATTTCGAATAAAATCCTTTAAGTGTTATTAATTTATACTGAAGGCTTCCGCAATGGCGGATATCGACAACAGCATAGATTTCTATCAGCTATTTAATGCTGTTGTCAATATCCGATATTGTGGAAGTCTTCCGTATAAATAATTAATAAAGAAATTCGAAATTAATAAATTTTGTTCCTGTATATTTGTCAGTTTGTTTCATTGTCAGTTACTTCAAACTATCTTCTAATTATTTATGTTTATAATTATTATGTAAGTATAAATGTCCAGTGAAAAAGTAATATGGAACTGAAACATCAAATAATATCAAAATCAAAAGTCTCACACAATCTTCTTTTGTCCCAAGACAAAACTAAAGTAAAAAATGAAAGAAAAAATGTTCCAATCTTTCACCACAGACCCAAGTAGTATTTAGTCTGCTGTAGACGAAGTTTGGTTTCTTTGGAGGAGCATGAAGGACGTTCTACAATCGTGGAATGCTACAGACTTCCGGCGAGAGGGAAAGAGAGAAAGAGTGAGAGTGAGTGAGATAGAGTGATCCATGATCCAGCATCTTGTGAGGAGGCTGTAAAACGTTCTTCAGACGTTCAGAGACAAAGAAGAGGCTGCCGCTTCCATATCAATCCTCCTCTATCTTCGGTTAATGTTCGCTCCTCTGCTCAATTCACTTTCTTTCCCTCCACCGTTCTTTCTTCCTCTCTTTCCTTTTCTTATCTTTATCACTCTCACGTTGCTTCACCAGCAGATCGTTCGTTTTCTGGCAAGGCAAACCAGTATTTAGTGGCGAACGCTTTCGGTTTCGTCTGCTGTTCACTCTTCTTTGTAAATCCTTTCACTTCGAGGCTGTCTGTAAGATACAGATTATTATGTCACTAGCCGGTTGCCCGTTCAATTGAATATAGATTTCTAGAACGTAACAATCTATCTACAAATAAAATTTAATGTCATATCAACACTATTTCTATTTAAATTTTGATTTTTATTAAGGGAATGCATTTCACTTCTTAAGAGAAGCTTCGTCAGCCACTTCGGGAGGGAAATGCATCCCTCTGGTATAAGTCATAGAAATACAGTGTCAGTTCTAATATCAGCTTGGTCATCATCAAGTAGTATTTTGGCATGGAAAACATTACAGAAAATTTAGTATCTTTTATCTTATCCGTTTCCTTCTCCTCCTTCTTTTTCTTCTGCTCCTCCTTCTTATTTATTTTTTCCTCCTCATTTACCTCCTCCTCTTCCTGCTCCTCGTCCTCCTTCTTCTCCTCCTCCTCTTTATTCTCCTCTTCCTCCTCCTCCTCCTCCTCCTGCTCCTCCTCTACCTCCTCTTCCTTCCTCCTCCTCCTCTTCCTTCTCCTCTTCCGCCTCCTTCTCCTCCTCCTGCTCCTCCTTCTCCTCCTCCTCCTTCTTGTCCTCCTCCTCTTTCTTCTTCTCTTCCTCCTCCTCCGGCTCCTCCTCCTCCTCCTCTTCCGCCTCCTCCTCCTCCTGCTCCTCCTTCTTCTTCTTCTCCTCCTCCTCATCCTCTTCCGCCTCCTCCTCCTCCTCCTGCTCCTCCTTCTTCTTCTTCTCCTCCTCATCCTCTTCCTCTTCCTAACACTTCTCCTCCTCCTTGACTCTTTAGACCTCGAAATTACAATTTGGTTCAAAAATCGTACTACTCAAACGAGGAGTGAGGTAGGTTGCGATTAGTTTCCTCACTGAGCTAACAGAGTTGTATCTATGTCAAGCCCACCGAAACAAATTCTGAAGCTCTATGCTAAACATACCGTCCACTCCCACCTTTACACAGGGTCTGGCTGCACAGGTGAGTGTGCATACTATCAAGCACACCTCTGAGGCTCCTTCCTGCATCCAAGCCATTATTCGACAGAGACGTTTGGAAAGCAATACAATATGATGTAGCCGTTTTTGTATCTTTAGGTGAACAAAACCTGATTCACCTTAAGCCACAATAAGGCACTATGCAATATTTTAATATATAAAATTAGAGGTGGTACTTCTAGTGACACTGACACAATACCCTTGAGCTAACTAAATCAATAGTTGAACTCCAACTCGAAGACAACTGTGCTAGGTTATGGCTTCCTTCGCTACAATTGTCGCACTGGCATTGCCGTATTTACTATAAATAGAAAAGCATTGCTGGCATTGAAACGAAGTTTTCAAAACGGTATTGTGTCAGGTTATGTCAGACATAACGTAATCTGTTGTTGGAGTTGTGACACAACTTTACACTGTTTCTGCAATTATTATTATTATTATTATTATTATTATTGTTGTTGTTGTTGTGGTGACAGCGTTATTCTTATCGTTAGCATGCAAAATAGCGTTCACAGAAATCTGATCTGTTAGTTGGATATTGATTTTGTAAAATAAATTTAAATTTTAGTGGGGGAAACTTTATTGAGGTTCAATTTAACGTTAAATTATGTTATTTAACGTAATTTACATTATAAAACATAGACTTCTCTGTTCATGACAAAAGCACAAAATTAGTATTAATTTTTTTTTTATTCACAATCTCAAATTACAATAAAATTGATATATTTTGCAATTCCTATATCATTAATTCATTTCATAATCTTTAATAAAGTGAGATATTATTGAAATAATTCCATTCCGATTTTACAGTGGCTACCCCATGAAGCTAAATTTAGCTCATATTGGGGTATTTAATTATTATTATTATTATTACTATTATTATAATGATGTTAATAATAATAATAATAATAATAATAATAATCATATTAATAGAATAAAATATTAATTATTAAATGTTATTAATAAGTAATAAAAATATATTTTAGCTGTAAGCTTTTTGAATAGAATTACAATAAAAATAAATAAATACAACAATAGTAATTACGGTACACATATTTCCTATTATTATTATATTTCCTATATTATCTTTTTTCTTCCAATAATGATAATAATAATAAAATGAAATTTATAATATAACCTGACATGACTAAAGTAATATAAAAAATAAAATTAACAAGGTTAAATTTAAAAATTTTCCTAGAAAAATATCAAATATATTTTAAAAATCCTTTAAAAAAGGGTAACATATTTATTGAAGTTTTACCCACAGCTACATTGTAAGTAGATTTAAGAGTTTGAAAAGAAGATGTCTATACAGTTTACTTTATTTCATGCATTAGAAAACCTTTCCTTACGTAGCTATTCTAACACTGCTGACACTTTTCAGTACAGGAGTTTGGACCAATCAAAACACAGGATTTCTTCAAAACTGAGTCGAAATAAATATTATGCAATAGTCACATCAGCTGATTTAAAAATCTCGATTTCAATTCCGAACCAAACAACAAACATGTATCTTAGTTTATGTTCTATTTTAGACAAGTTATTGGATTCATTGTTTCAATTAAACATGATTTTATTGGTAGTCGGAGATGAAATCAGTCGGTATCTGTTCAATCAGAAATAAGCTACGAAACTCCTGAGCGCTCTTTGTAAGGGTGACCGAATGGATTGGCCAGCAAAACAGGCTCTGTTCTCTGCTGTAAAACCACTTCCCGGTGGTTCGGAACCCACCTAAAACTGTAGGTCCAACTAATCTATCACCATCATCCAATTCATTACCCACGCACAGCTCTCAGACCTATGTGGGCTTCATCCTCCGAAAAAAAAAACTGTATGAAACGATTGTAGTTTGCCTTGAAGCAACTAATAGATGTTTAGAATATTCGTTTCCCTCGTGTCCTAACCTAACCTAACTTGTGGCTCAAAAGCAGTCATGATACAATCGTTTTATAATCGACTATTTCAGGTCATCTATAGATAATGTTTTAAGTATGTATGTATGTATGTATATAGTACCATAGCCGATTCGAATGTAGGTGACTTTTCAGACCTCAACGCTATGTTTTAGTCCAAAGAGCGTACTACACAAACGAGGAGTGAGGTAGTTTGTGATTGCTTTTAAGTATAATTTAAAAATATTATCAACAGCTGTATCTAATTTTAATTTTAATCCAAGTTTTGATTTTTTGTCCAATTTTATAGAAGTCCTCATTTTTCATTCGGGAAGATCTGTCTACCAACAAATTGTGGTTCAAAGGTGCGTCCCACGTTGTATGATTAGTGGTGCATCTCTTGGAAAAGGTCCTAATGATAACCTTGGGTGAATGTGGGGGCACAAAAAATATAAAGTCACGATGGGTCCGTGTTTGGGACAAACACAAAAAATAGACCGTAAATGGACTTGTAATGATGAAAGACGAGTTTAGAACTATTGGAAAAAAAGTGGAATGTGGTATGATGAATGTGAAAATTATGGGGGCATGAAGATAAAGATGGTGGAAAGAAGAAGAAAGAAATGGTGGATTGTATACGTGGACTAATAAATAGGGGAATGATGGGTTGGAAGTGGGTGGAGAAAGAGGGCAAGAAAGAGGTGAGAGAAAACAAGAGAGAGGTGAAAGAAAAGGGGAAGAAAGAGATGAAAATGGGAGAAGTAGAAGACAAAATAGAGGAAATAAGTACAGAAGTAGATAGAAAGAGGAATTGACAACAAGGAAAGAGGTTTAGGCTGAAGGCAAGAAAGTGATGAGAAAAAGACAAGAAAGAAACAAGAGAAGAGGGAAGAAAGATGTGAAAATTGACGAAGAAGGAAACAAAATAGGAGGATAAGTGCAGAACTAGGTAGAAAAATAAGTCGAAAGGGGAATTGACAAAATGGAATGAACTTAAGGAATGAAGGCAAGAAAGAGATGAAAGTAGGCAAGAATGAGGTGAAAGAAGAGAGGAAGAAAGAAGTGAAAATGGGAAACAGGAAACGAAATAGAGAAAATAAGTACAGAAGTAGGTAGAAAAATAGATATAAAATGGAATTGACAATAAGAAAAGAACTTTAGGATGAATTAAATAAATTTATTGATATTAAATATATCTAGTCTTATAAAATACATTAATTTACATAGGCCTACACATAAATTTAGTCATTTTTTGTAAATTTTTGATTAAGAAACAAATTTTTGTTTATCCTTGAGCTGCGAATAGATTAGTAAATAGTTTCATTTAGTCCGGTGGTTCGGAGCCCACCTAAAACTGTAGGTCCAACTCATCAATAATCATCATACATTTAGTCATGTTTTGTACATTTTTGGGTAAGAAACAAATTTTTGTTTATCCAGATTAGTAAATAGTTTCATTTAGTCCGGTAATTCGGAGCCCACCTAAAACTGTAGGTCCAACTCATCAATCACCATCATCCAACTCATTACCAACGCACAGGTCTCAGACCTATGTGGGCTTCATCCTCCAAAAAAAGTCGACATGCAGAACTATTTAAAATCGAATTAGTTTAGAACTACGAGTTAGGGAAGTGATAGCCGTGAGCCGTAACTGGTTACTGTTCAGTCAGTTGAAGATAAGCTACGAACTCCTGGGTCCTCTTTATAAAGGTGACCGATTGGATTGGCTAGCAAAAAAGGCTGTAAAATCAATTCCCTGTGGTTCGGAACCCTTCTAAAACTGTGGGTCCTACTCATCAATTACCATATTCAACTCATTACCCACGCACATGTCTCAGCCCTATGTGGGCTTCATTCGCCGAAAAAAAATATTCATTATGCACTTTTGTAGACGTGTCTGTAATTGTGACACAATAATAAAAATGTATATTTTGTAATGTATTTTTTTTGGGAGGATGAAGCCCACATAGGTCTTGTACCTGTGCGTGGGTAATGAGTTGGATGATGGTGATTGATGAGTTGGACCTACAGTTTTAGGTGGGTTCCGAACCACCTGGAAGTGGTTTATGTACGTTTTTCGAGAATAGATCACATAAGTTTAGATACATCTCCTTTTAAATAATTTTCGTGAGGATCATGGAGTTGTAATAATTTATAGAAAAAGTTCAAAAGAAGACTTATTCAAAAGTGTAGTCCACATTGTTTAAATAACTCTTCTTACTGCGGACTTGAAACCATTCTAACAGAACTTTTCAAGCTTTGCTACGATTATTTAGAAGTTGCTAATCCTCCACAAGAGCTTTTTGCCTTGTTAAAAAGTTGCGGCAGAGGGAAATTGGGAAAGCCTACAGATGGGAAGGAGAAAAGCGGCAATGGACGGTGTAAATCGAAACTATAAATCTTCCGGGAGTTTTCCGAGAACTGTTTGGGGGTTTTCCTGTTTGAATGGAAATACTGTCTTTTTTCTTTTTATATTAGCGTAAATAAAAAGTAAAGTTTCTGCATAGGTAGGGTGGGTTGTGGTAATTAATAACGGGCAGTGATGTAAATAATGAGGTCTGAGGGAGGGAGGGAGGGAAAGAAAATATTTCCCTGTTTTTCCCCCAAGGTTTGAATGCGACACACGCAACGTTGGGAGAGAAAGAGTGGAAGGGGGAAAGAGAGAATGAGTAAGAGAGAGGATTAGTGAGAGAGTGAATGAGAGGGGGTGAGAGAGAGCGAGGGAAAAAGAGAGAGAGTGAGTGAGAGAGAAGATTAGTGAGAGAGTGAATGAGAGCTTGTGAGAGAGGGGAGGGTAATAGAGAGGATCATAGAGAATATAATAGAAATAGCGAGTGAGAGAGAGAGTGTGAGGGGATTAGAGGATGTGATAAAAATACAGAGAGAGAGAGGATTAGCGAGAGAGTGGAGAGGTAAAAAGAGAGGATTTGAGAGAATATGAGTGTTACAGAGTTCGTGAGGGGGAAGTAAGGAAGGAGAGAGTATGAGTGGAAAAGGTGAAGAGAGAATGTATAAGAGAAATACAGAGTAAAAGAGAAAAGAGAGCAAAAGAGTATGTGAGAGTGAAAGGGGATGTGGCAGATGGTAAGAGAGAATATAAATAAAAGAAATACAGAGTGAGAGAGAGTGAGCGCGAATGAGAGAGTAAGTGGGAAAGTGAGGAGAGGGGCGAGAGAGAGGGTTAGTTAGAGAGAAATTGAGGAAAAACAGAGTGAGAGAGTGTGCATGGAAGAGAGTAAGAGAGGGTTAGAGAAAATTTGAGAGAAAAACGTAAGTGTGAAATTGTGAGGAAAATACAGAAAGAGAGAGTGTGAGAGGGTGGAAGGGTTAGAGAGAATTTGAGAAAATCAGAGCGAGAGAGTGTTCGAGAGAGACAGAAAATGAGAGAGGGGTAGAGAGAATTTGAGAGAAAAAGAGTGAGTGAGAGAATGTTAGAAAAAAGAGAGAAAGGGAGAGGGTTAGAGATAGATAGATAATTGACTTTTATTTGCGCACTTTTTAAGTA
This sequence comes from Conomelus anceps, assembly GCA_948455865.1. Lineage (NCBI taxonomy): Eukaryota > Metazoa > Arthropoda > Insecta > Hemiptera > Delphacidae > Conomelus > Conomelus anceps. The sequence goes on from CAOJWK010000375.1 coordinate 82,375, forward strand.
ACAAAATTGCTGTGGGCGGAGTTGAGGCATAAGATCCCCCTCCTCCACTTAACTCAGAGAGAGGGAGAGCGAGAGGGGAGAGAGAGTGTGAGAAATCGGTACTGGGCTACTTCGTGGTACCGCACTCCACAAGGTTGTAAATCACTCCCAAAGTGTTCTAAATTGTAATACGTTTTCAGAGTATTGCTGTAATTAATAACCTGTACCTCCTCTGACGGCTATCTTGTAGTTCAAATTAACATATATTACCTCTATTATATTACTAGGGAAAAGTTTTGAGTTATCCAATAGGGTGCATGCATATTCAATAAGAATAACGTAAGAATTTCCCCTTATTATTAATTTTTTAACTCATATTTACCGCCTTCAAGTTTTCTGTTGTAAATCTATCTCCCTTATATTTCCTCCCTGAATAATATACTCCCTAATTTACTCCCTTATATTTCCTTTTCGTTTTTTCTTTTATTTCATGTTTATCGGTTTCTTCACGGCATTTTCACATACATCTCATCAGTTCCTTCTCATAAATTTGCATTTAAATTGTTGTCTTTTTTAATAATTTGATATTTTTATTTGTTTATTTAAATTATCGCAACCTTCTACATCGGTTGTGCCCCCTATTTTAAACATCTGTAGACTTCCAAATACTCCTTACTTTTATTTAGGCCAAAGAAAATGTTGAATTTGATTGGCAAAGGCAAACAATTGAACATTTTAAAGCTTTGTAGATAACTTGGTTGGTAAAAAATGATTCCAATATTAGTTAAAAGGATCCAATTTATTTCAACCAATTCAATACCACTAACATAGTTTCATCATAATTTTGGCCTACATTTTAATAACGGTACTTTCGTGTTTTTCTCTGCATTTCGTATAGCTTTAATTAAACATTTTTTAATTCAAGCCTGCTTCTGCATTGTTCTTGTTTGTTGCTTTCTATGTGTTCATGGTTTTGGTTCTTGATTTTGGCACTCATTTTTGCTTGTTGCTCCTCCCACCAGTGGGCGTGACTTGTTATGGCCTTCAGCCAATCACAGACCGTCAATGAAGGTCAGCCTATCAGAGAAGCTTTCTCCCTCGATTGGTAAAAAACGATTCCAATACTAAAGTGGAGGCAAGGAAAGAATAGACACCGCCGAGAGAAAAGCTTAGTGACTGTCGGAAAGAGAAGAGCATGTATTCCCCCACCACACATGCCCACTCCACAGTGGATGTGGCAAGTAGCGGTACTGGGGCAGTTGGGAGAAATTCTGTGTCTTTTCTTTCCTTGCCTCTACTTTAGTTGAAACGATCAAATTTATTCCAACCAATTTTAAAATTTGATCAACCGATCAAAATTTATTTCTTCATAATTCTGGCCTACATTTTAACACTTTCGTGTTTTTCTCGGTTGACCTTCACTGCATTTCGTTAAACTTTAATTTTTTAGTTCAAGCCTGCTTGTGCATTGTTCTTGTTTGTGGCTTTCCATGTGTTCCTGGGTTTTGGTTCTTGATTGTGTCACTTATTTCTGCTTGTTGCTCCTCCCACCAGTGGGCGTGACTTGTTATGGCCTTCAGCCAATCACAGACCTTCAATGAAGGTCAGTCTATAAGAGGCACTTTCCCCCTCACCCAACAGTATTATTCCGTGTTTAGTATATGTTAAGCTACTGTTAGTATATATATTATAAAGCTACTGTATATATTATAAAGCTGTACTTTAGTTTTAGTTTGAGATTGATAAAGGTGTAACAACCGGTACTAGTATCACAACTTATTCACTTTTGTATAGCTCTGACTTCCAAGCCGTTTTCCCCAGTCCACTATTTCAATCTTCTATTATTCACCTTCTCCATACTGATCATGGTACCTACCACCATAGTACCCCTACAACCTCTACCATCATAAGTCTACCCATATTCTAACCATTCACATTCTTCTCCTCTAAAAAGACGTTCAGACACAATCAAAGAAGGTTTGATGAAAACAGATACGTAACAGAGAAATCGATAACAGCCCCTATGGTAACTGCTGGCTATGTCACCATAGTGTCAGATACCATTATGGTGTTGAGCATTGAATAGGTCTACAAGATGTGGGTCTCCTTTACAGCATCTTGCTTGATCTATCTCAGCTGCAATCTTACCATGATCATTTTGTTTTTGTTTTTATTTTTCTATATTTTTTGGGCCCTCATCATTCATGAATGCTTCGGGGAGATGTTTGTCAGTTTTTATGAGAGTCTCTCTCTCTCTCTCTCTCTCTCTCTCTCTATCTCTCTCTCTCTCTCTCTCTCTCTCTCTCTTTGTCTAGCGCCTGGTGACGTATGGAGCTACGACAGTCACAATAGGTTACTTTAATAGGCATCTTAATTCAAATGATAGATGTTTTTAACACATTAACTGCCCAAATAGTGAGAAATTTCCATGTCATTCTGGCCCAAAAATTTTTTTCATCAAATATGGAAGATATTGAGTGCACAAAGTACTGTATATAATCAGAAGTGATTTATTCTACAAATTCATGGAAATAGAACAATTTGAAAATGTGGTGACACGTTGATATCACGGGGCCACAAAGGCATCAAAATGTCATTATGGCCCTGTGAGTCCAACGTGTCATCACACTTTCATTCAAGAATAAAACTGATATTTGAATAAAACTGGAAACATAAACAATAACCTAAAAAATCTAAACAATAACCTAAAAGAACAAGAAAATGAACCATGGAAATGTCAATCTTTTTCACAAGTGTGCTTATCAAAAAAGCAACTCAAACAATAAAATGCATCACACAATACACATCTCAGTCTTGTTTGAGGTGTCTTCTTCATTGCAAATGCTCTTCCTTTTTCCTTGGAATTTTTTTCATAGCAAATGTGACACCGTCTTCTTCCTTCTCGTGTCAGTTCTTCCAAGCGGTGCGAATCTTGATGTTCTTTGGGTGGATCCGGAGCCGCCTGACCACTACTCATCAACTTCTCCAATATACTCTCTTTGAACTGAGTAATGCTCATCCTTTTCTGCCCCATAAGGTTGTGAATGTGGTGGGCATTTACAATGCAGGTGCCCAGTAAGAGTTCGATTGCCAGCTTTCGATACCATTTCACTCCCTTCCTCAATGCAGAATTGTAGCTTTTTTTTTGATCGGAGATATCAATGAATGTTTTTGCTTTGTTGTATTCAATAATACACGTTGGCTTCTTGACTGAACCACTCCTCTTCTCAATAGTTGTCATTTCACCAGTATGTTTGGTGGATAACATGATGACATCTCTCCTGTCATGCCACTTCTGCACAACAATTCCATTGTTACTTTCCATGGATATGGTTTCCCCCTTTTTCAGTTTTGCACTGACAACCTCAACTGGATTGTTTTTCCTATTTCCTCTTAGTGTACCAAGGAGATGGGTGTCCACTTTCAAAAGTTCATTAGCCAAATTTACTGATGTGTACCAGTTGTCTGTGCATAGGGTACGACCTTTGCCCAGTAGATCCTGCATCAGGTCCATCACGACTTTTGTAGCAACCGGTGACTCGTTTTCCCTCTCCTGCCCACAATACACTCGCAGATCATAGGTATAGCCTCCTGGGATACAGATCTTGAAGAGCTTTATCCCGTATTTGTGACGTTTGTTGGGAATGTATTGCCTGAAAAGCAATCGACCTCGAAATGGGACCAGAGACTCATCAATACAGACTGTCTCGCCTGGAATAATGGCAGCCTTGAAATTGTTTTTCAATAGTTCAAGAAGAGGAGTAATTTTTTTTAGTCTGTCAGCACTATAAAGATTTGTTTCATTGTTACTAAAGTGAATGTTTTTCAATAACAGTTGAAATCTGTTTCTTGACATTATTTTTTTCAAATTGTTCTGGTACAGAGCCCGTTTTGACCAATAGGATTCAATTGTTGGATAACGACAGAGTCCCATCCATAGCAAAATACCAATGAATTGTTCAATTTCTGTAATTGATGTATCCGTCCATCTAGAAAGTCGCGCTCCCTTTGAAATTCCTTTCTGAATAGTTTGTTGGGCATATCTGTTAGTCTCTTCCACTATTAGTTGCAAAATCTCATCATTCAAAAAAAATTTGTATATATTATAGGGTGTCTTGTTGGTCAAATAGTCCTTCAATTGTTGAGTCAGTCCTGAATTATTTTCACAAAATCTTAAAATTTTCATAAATAGTCCAGTTATGGGGTGCCAAGTGGTAACTGAGTTCACGTTGTCATCATCATCATCACTATCTGTCAAATCAGCCGTGAATTCATTGATTACTGCTTCAATAATACTATTTACAGAGTCATCAGCATTGGGAAAATCATCAATCACACTATTTACAGAGTCATCAGCATTTACAAAATCATCAATCTCAGAAATTACTGAGTCACCACCAGCACCAGGCAAATCGGGCAATACCCCCCCTGAAGTTCCAGGAGCATCACCCACACTAACTCTTTGATGAAGTTTTGCACTGTCCAGTTTTCTTCTTTTGTTGATTGGTAATTCTTCTTCAGAAGATGACTGTTCATTTTCACTCTCAGAAGGTTCATATTCATCAGATAGATAAAAATCTTCATGACCATCACTTTCACTTTCCTCATCAGACATAAGCTCCTGCCACAATTTCAGTATATGTTTTTGTTGTTCATCATAATTTCCCGACATTGTAGAAAACAACAAAACTCACTTCACTTCAATGTTTCTAATTCAGCAGATACGTAAACAACCTCACATAACCACACTTTCATCACTGAGGAAGTTAGCTCTGAGCTTGCTGGCAAAATAGGTAATGCCAACTGTATCATGATTATATACTTGGAAATATCAGTGAACAAAATGTAATAACTAACTGGATAACATTTGAAAAGTATTTCAAGATAAATAAATAAAAATTCAACAATAACAATTCTTTTAGAGCTTTGCTAAGCAGCAAGTCAGTTTTATCAGTTTTTCTGTCATAATATTGCATATTTGCACAGGCCAAGGGCACATTCACATCGATGTGGCCCTTCTCTAAGCATCCCAATGGAAATAGATAGTAACTGTGATGCTACTGTAGCACCACGGGGCTTGAAGTAATGACTGACACTGTGATGCCATTGTGGACTCACAGGGCCAGAGTGGAGCGCTCGCTGTGATGCCAACCTGGACTCACAGGGCAGTTAATGTGTTAAGTAAGGAATCATCCCATAAGTACCAAAAGTTTCTTCATATCCCCATAATTCCACCTCTCATATCCTCATAAAGTTCTCACTTTGGATGATCAATATAGCCCCATTAGTACCAAGACTTTTCTCATATCCCCATTAGTACCAAGAGATCTCTCATATCCCCATATTTCCCTCTCTCATATCCTCATAAACTCCTCTCTCAAAAAACCGTTATATCCCAATAAGGATCAAAAAAATTGAAATATGAAACAAAGAATTTCCGAGAGAGGGGTACAGTGACGAATTCAGGAATTTTTTCTGATCATTTTTCTCTCCTTTAAAATTCTCTCCTTTAAATATTATCGATTCCAGCTGACAAAAATGCCATGTCCTTAGGAGGATATCCCCGCAAGGACATATAGCCCCACATGTTCCTTTGAGGCGAACGCATAGCGTCGTAAGTCACCAGGCGCTAGACCTCTCTCTCTCTCTCTCTACATATACATATAATTGTATAGTCTCTCAGTAGTCTCGAAGTTATCAAGATTAAGTTTGAATGGACGAATTTTTGTCCAGACTTCGCCCTTATTACGTAAATGCTTCACATAAAATCTCATTGTTAATATCTAAACTTTTTCTCATATAATTATAATCTATTGTGTTGTTAATAATATGCTTTTTAATTAGTCACAATGGAATTTTGTAAATTTACGTAAATAAAGTAATTTTATCCTATCCTAGTTTTTAGCAGTGGCTGGTTTATATTGTCTGAATCTACATCAGCTTTGTTTTCATATAATAATTTAGTTTTTATAATAATTTTTAAGATATACATGCTATCTTAGGCAATAAGATTTGTAATTTTTTTTTTTCGAGGATGAAGCCCACATAGGTCTGAGACCTGTGCGTGGGTAATGAGTTGGATGATGGTGATTTATGAGTTGGACCTACAATTTTAGGTGTGTTCCGAACCACCGGGAAGTGATTTTCAGCAGAGAACAGTGTCTTTTTTGCTGGCCAATCTAATCGGTCACCGTTACAAACAGGACCTACGAGAACGCAGCTTATCTGTTCGCAGCTAATTGTTCATAATAAATATCTCTCTTTCTCTTCTAAGTATTAAAAACACTCTACAATACATTCTCATAATCTAAAGTAGCAATTCATACTGTAATATCACTCTACAATATTAAATCAATTAAATTTCCTCAATATTTTGCTGAATTTAAAAATAACGAAAACCAAATTTTCTTGATGTTAAGTGCTCGAAAGGACGAAATTTTGTCCAAACTTCGCCTTTTCATGTAAATGAAATTTGATTTCATTAGCTCTACCCATTAGATCAATGTTAATATTTCCAACAAAATGTAAATAGTATCAACCAGGTCTACTTTCTATGTGATGTTAAAATACTGTATGTAAGCACACATTTGAAAAAATTGTAAATTTATCATGAATAAAGTAATTAATCTAATCTAATCAATATCTCTCTTACTTTTGCTTTTTTCTTGTCATCAATTTCTTTTCTCTTTTTATCCATAATTCTCTCCATGTCTCTTTCTTTTTTCTTGTTCTTTCTCTTCTGATTGTGGATAAGTGCTAAATCATTCATCATTAATTTAATCCAATTTTCGGAAGCATCTCTGCATGGCTTTCATTCTCCTAATCTGTCAATTTCTCTCTCATTCTCATTCTCTCTTGCACTCTCTCATTCACTCTCTCTTTCTCTCACACACCCACTTATATCAATCACACAAGCATCTTTCTTCTTCCTGAAGGTGGTTTATTATTTTTCATCCTTCCCATCTTTCTGTCTCCCTCACTTTACTTTCTCCTCCATTGTATGTTTTTCTCTTTCTATCCATCTCTTTTCCTCCCCATCATTCTGTCTACCTACCTCCCTCCCACGATATTTTTTTTTCATGGTTTATTTTCCATGTTTCTCTTCCTTTCCACCTTTCTGTCTCCCTTCCTTCTACTTTCTCCTTTTTTGTCTCTGTTTCTCTCACTTTCCATCTTTCTCTTTCTCTATTCCTTTCCACCTTTCTTTCTCCCTTCATTTTACTTTCTCCTTTTTGTTTCTATTTCTCTTACTTTCCATCCTTCTCTTTCTCTCTTCTTCCCCATCATTCTGTCTCCCTATCACCCTGTTTATTATCAATTTATCTTCCTCCTCGTCTTTCTGTCTGCACCTATGTTTCTTATTCATCTTCCTTCTCATCCTACTGTCTCTCTTACTCCCTGTTTATTACTTCTCTTTCATCCCATCCTTCTGTCTCTCTTCCCCCTTCTTTATTACTTCTCCTTTTCATCCCATCCTTCTGTCTCTTTTCCTCCTTGTTTATTACTTCTCTTTCCCTCCCTCCCTCGCTCTCCTCTGCCTATGCCATGTGGGTGCATTGTTTGTAGGCTTCCTGTGTCTTGTGTGGGAGCAGGGAGTGTTCAAAGCCTAGCAGCAAACCTTCCAAATATAGCCGTCTAATAGCACAGATACTTCTTCCAGATGCCTCCTGTCTTAGAAGGCCTATGCTCTTCATAGTTCTAGCTACGACTGCTGTTGAAATTTTTAAACCATTGCTGGATGAACAAAATATTAAAAACTGTTTTGGCTTCGTTGCCATGTTGGAATTTATCCTGGAAATACATAAAGTGATTCTCGTTTGTACTTCAATCAGCTGAGTACAATCGTTCGGGGGAAAATCTAGGGGGGCGATAAAGGGGATGTATCCACAACACGCTGAGAGTTCCAAAACACCCTGTAGAAGAGAATATGCTTTTATTTCGGTTGAAATGTTGCAGTAATATATTTATTCTTTACAAACATGAATAAATATAGTTAGTTGAACTCATGATTAATAACAAGGACATGAAGAAAAAACAATAATGAGTGGAAATAACTTAACTTCAATGAGTCATATTAAGTGCAATGAATAGCTTCTCCTCTTAATATAATAAAATTAAAAGTAAACATTTATTGAGCTATCAATTTGATTATGTTAATTAAGAAAATCATACAAATACAACAAACACAACAAGTGAAACAAAATAACAAGTGATTATTGCTATTGCTATTGACATCGCTTTCTAGCCTATTATGCCCACTTTATAACGTAGCAGTCGATAAGGTATTTTTAGACAACATTAACAAATAAATTTGAACATCTGGGAACGTGATAGCCGAGTGCCGTAGCAGGTATCTGTTCAATCGGAGATAAGCTACGAAACTCCTGTGCCATCTTTGTAAGGGTGACCGATTGGATTGGCTAGCAAAGAAGACTCTGTTCTCTGCTTTAAAATAACTTTCCGGTGGTTTGGAACCCACCTAAAACTGTAGGTCCAACTCATCAATCACCATCATCCAATTCATTACTCACGCACAGGTCTCAGACCTATGTGGGCTTCATCCTACGAAAAAAAAGAACATAAATAATTAATGTAGATAAATACATTTTTATAAGAAAAAGTAACTACATTTGAAGCAATTAATGGAGGAAAATTTGTGACTATTGTGGGCAATCGCGCATGCAAGAAAGGGTTGATTTTTTAGGGCTGCACAATTGAAAGAGGAGACAGTTCGACAGGGTGAGGGACATGCTGGTCTCGTCTCCTGTTTCATAGCTTCATCGATAAGTTGGGGTGGTTTAGGGTTAGTTGGTTGGGGGGGGGGGGGTTCGGCCACAGGTGCCCCCTGTCCCCCCTTTCTCGTACCCTACCACTTGTTATAACCTGTTGCTACACGCGCTGCGCAAACCGCCTCGCCCCTTCCACTGTCTTACATACAGTAGACTAGCCTGTCAATTATTATGGACATGGTTGTTACTTGAACTACACTTTAAGGATTTTTTTGTTATTTTATGACCACGTAGGATCACTTTAGTCTCTCTGGTGAGTTCTCTTTCTTTGGTCGTTTACTTCGATTCTCTTTTTTCCCCAATACAGTTTCTTTTTGACATTTCTTAAAGAATCTTAAAAATATAGAAATATTTAAAAAACAATTGAAAAAATATTTAGTTGAAGGTTTTAATAGTGTACAAGAGTTCCTTTCACATCAAAATTAAGCCTCACCCCAACTAATTGATATAGTAATTATGGTATCTAGTGAATAATAATTGTTGACACTATTGTCTTAACTGGAGTCTCCAAGACGTAATCTACAAAAACAATATAATTTCATTCTGTCAGAACTTGTCTTTAATGAATAATAAGACGAAATTGTCACAACCACATTTATTAAAAATAGTGAGATACTAGTTTCGCTTGTTATACCATTATCAATCTCAAACAAACCAAGAGAACAAACAAACAAGAGAGAGTTTGTTGAGTTTGTTTGTTTGCTTGTTTGAAATTGATAATGGTATAACAACTGAAACTGGTATCTCACTATTTTTAATAAATGTGGTTGTGACAACTTCGTCTTATTATTCATTATGGATACCTTCCACAATATCACCTTCGCCACTACAGAGTAAAATTCCTTTCTTAATTCATCTGAAGAAACCTGGTCCCTTCGTTTAATTGATAACATTTTCTATTTGTATTTAATTGTTTCCCTGTAAATCATTTGCGATTTTTGGCATCATTAATAGTTAAATTTAGTTCTGCTGTGTCTTTTTTAATCTCCTCTAGCCAAGGGATTGTGGCTCTTTCTGTTTTTGCACTCATGAAAGGATTATTATTTATTACAATGAATTGCACTTATATTAACCACATTTTAGAGGTTCCCCTCTAACCGATTGGATTGGCCAGCAAAAAAGACTCTGTTCTCTGCTGTAAAATCACTTCGCGGTGGTTCGGAACCGACCTAAAACTGTAGGTCCAACTCATCAATCACCATCACCCAATTACCCACGCACACAGGGTTTCCATACGTCCTCCTAATAGAGGACTTGTGATTGTCCTCCTTTTTCAGCAATGTCCTCCTGTTCTCCAGGCTTTTGCTAAAAAGTGAAAATGTTCGGCTTTTTTTAAAAAATGTTTTTCAATTAATTTTTTAATCTATGGCAATAGTGTGATCACTGATGAGCAATACTAGAAAAACAGGTTTACTTTTAGTAATTAGTAAGTATTGAGAGACTTTTCTCCCTCGGTAATCAGTGGAGCGATGAGAGAAACCGATTTGGTGTAAATTTCATTAAATGAATAGTAATGCTAAAATATAATTTTAAAGAAATAACCTGCTCCGATTTTTAAAAGTACTAGATATTGAAGAAAGATTTATTTAAATAAATACCCTCTCATGATAAATATAAAATAATTAAAATAATGGATTTTTCAGCAACGATGTATCTGTCAGTATTGATTTAATATGTTGTTTTGTAATTATTAGATATGTTATTTGGTATTAATTAAATATGCTGCTTTGTTTCTAAGAGTGCCCTTCTTTTTTTCTAAATGTCTTCCTTTTTTTGAGTTGAAAGTCCTGCTTTACAAAAATGGTGTCTGGAAACCCTGCACGCACAGGTATCAGACCTATTTTGGTTTCATCCTCCGAAAAAAATTTACATATATCATATTTGATGTTATTCAACACTTCATAAAAGGATGAAAACTACAGATAAATATAATCATTCGTATTTCTTTCACAAGATCCTCATTTCTTGGTTCATTTATAAAGCTATTTTATGTGATTAAGTACTTTAAAAACTGCGATATGAACTTTGTAATGTTACCAATTAAACGGAAGTTCTTGATCTCAGGGTCAATAATATTTTTATTCATACATTTATAATAATTAATTATGAAAATACTTCTTACGTCTTCACTCATTGAGTCCCATTTTTCAACTGATGTTTTGTATTCGTTATTTTTTCAAGTTACTAGGCAAAACCTTCTTCTTTTCTTCCATATGATTAACTTTATTTATAATATTACAAAAAATATCCCCACCAAATTTTTCTTTAAACTTTGAACATATTTAAGTTTAAAAACAAAATTTAAAACAAGAACAAAAAAAACTTTCTTAAATAACTAATGAACAATAATGCATAGCTTATTTACAGCAATGAGTCTCTTCACTCCTTAAACAATTTCAAATCATTCATATTATATGTTCCTATAATATGTTCTCCATCTGCTACTGTATATCCATTAATATTTTTTATATTGATTATTTCGAATGGTCCATTATATAATAACATCAATTTTTCCACAATTTTGTCAATTGAGCTTGGTAGCTGATGATTTTTAACCAATACTTTTCATCACCCTCTTAAAATTCTGTTTTTATTTTAATTTTTTATCATAATTCTTCTTTCTGAATTCTATAACATATTTTAATCTTGATTTTATTTTATCATTCAATTCTTGTTCTGATCTTAAATATTGATTCTCTGGAAATTTAATTATCTTCTATATTTCTCGGTTTTGTTTCTTATGATAAAAAGCTTCAAAAGGAACCATATTAATTAATGCTCATGTGGAATGAATTATTAATACTTCAATTTTTTCAATATATTTGCTTATATATTTTTATATATTTGCTTCAAAAGGAGTCATATTAATGCTCATGTGGAATGAATTATTTAATAATACTTCAATTTTTTCAATATATTTCACCCAACTGGTATGATTATTATGACAGTATGTTCTAAGCATCCTACACACTTCTCTCAACGGCCTTTCTGCTAAATTACTGGCCGGGTGGTAAACTGCTGATTTGTATGTTTTGATGTTTAAATCAGATAACGTTTCTCCCCACCTAGACGATGTAAACCGTGGCTTACGCTACAAAAAGCCTTGAGACTGATCAATGACGTAATCTCATTTGGTGCTAATGCTCAAAATCATATGATAGAGTTGATTAGCTGAGCAATACCTTATTCCCAATTTCCATAAATTATTGAACAGGAGTTCACAAAAATCTATTAATCTAAATTTATATCATGATGACTGCATTAATTTGTTCTTTTTATACAAAACTTGAAACAATATCATTCTGTAAGAATTTCACAAAAATAAAAAATAATTACTGATCAAACTCAGGTATACTTACCACTTGCAAAAATTGCAATACATGCTATTGCAGACAATTGATTCTGTAATATTGGAAGATAATAAGGCACTGACAGGTCCTTGATAAAGTTACTGAAAACAAACATTAGGGAACGTTGGGACCAAGACAGGAAAACCCAACTACTTACCAGATAAATGTTTTAATTTATTCATCAATCCTAAGCTAAATCATTATTACTGTAACACTAATATTTATTATTTTAGTCATATGAAGATTATTATAGATGAATTCATCCAATTGAGCTCCCTTCACATAATAATTAGGACTGTTATTCCATCCCATGTTACTACTTTTCCATCCAAATCTACTTAATAAAACGAACCTCCTCTGTATTATTTCCAATTGCATCACTAAGAATTTCGAGCAACTACCATAGAAACGTCAATAAAATCTTATCTATGAACCAAGAAAATAAAAAACTTGATTATTTAATGAATTTGAATGTAGATGCTTACATTAATTTGAAGAAAGACAGTTGACAATTAACCAATCAAATTTGAAGAATTACTTCTGTTATGAGAGTTAATTCCCTTTGCCTTTCTGCAGTTACCTTTTCACACATGATTACAAGTGGTGAACATTAGTGCTCAGAACAGTTTTATATAATTTGCAAAATAATATTGAAAGACAATTGAGAGTTGTTTCATAGAAAGGCTGATATCATATTCTTTGTCATAAATTCATTAGATCTATATAGATTGGTCAGTTAATTCAAGCTCTTCTCACATGGCATGCTAACAAATTAAATTATTTAATAAAAAATGTAGTTCTACATAATTGAAATTCGATTTCAATTCAATTTTTCATGATGATTGATTTTATTATGCTAGACACTGTACAATTTAATGTATTATAATACATTCCTGCTGTATGAGGAAGACTAGAATAGCAATAATGTGTATCATGAACTTACCTGCTTCACATTAATAAATACATTATGCAAAGCATTATAAATAATGCACTTAAAACACACACGTTAGTTGGATCCGCAACATTTATTAATCTATTTATACATTTATCTTCATTCAAACAGGATTTTAGTACCTAGAAAACTTATTCTCACCAAATCTCAACTGAAAAGTTCATAAAAATCTTTGAAGGTTACTTTGGCTACACGCACATACATCTCACTAATGGTTTTCACTGAAAAGTTCATAGGAGTCTCATTGATCTATAGATAATCAAGAAAATAAATTAATCAAAAATATGCACTGAACAAAGAGCTCCAAGAAAGAGGATATTGAATTTTCTATAAACTTCAGAACCAAAACAATACTATGTTCACCATACGTTCTCCTAATCTTACAATGGAATACTTTTACAGCTGATTGAAAAATTGAATATCTTGATTCCAAACTAAAATGTAAACAAACCAAATGAGATCAATTAGAAATTTTAGTCCAGAGGCCTTTTGTCCCGTGGGTTACGTGTAAACTGTGTTCCATGGTCACTAATGATTGAATTTGGCTTTCCAATATCGACAATATAGTTATTAACTAATCGATTCATTAAATTTGAGGAGAAGCTCTTTTTATTTTGTATAATTTTAGAAATTTAGTGAAACCATCTATGATTATAAAAATGTATTGTAATCCCCCTCTGCCCCGTGGAAAAGGTCCACAAATGTCTACATTTATACTCTATCCAACTTGCATAAACTCAATTCTTCATCATTTATCCTTCATGTTTCCTTTTCTTTATTTTTTTTTTTGACAAATTTCACATTTTTCAATAACTTTTAAAACTCTCCTATTCACATTTTTGAATGAACAATTTTCTCTAATCATTTCCATAGTTTTCTTTGTTCCCATGTGTCCGTTGGTCAATCTAATATCATTCCATCAATTAATTTTTCTGGAATACATAGAACCCATTTATTTTCTTTGCTTATTCTTTTAAACAGAATATCATTTTCAATCTGGAATATATTGATAAAATAATCATTTCTGCCTTCATTTATATTATCAATAATTTTACTCAATTTACTATCATTCTTTTGATCTTCCATAATATTTTCAAATATGTCTTTCATTTTACTTTTTTCAATTATAATTTGTAAAATTTGATAGTTTGTTTTGGCCTCTTCCAATTTTCCTTCCTCTGTATTGATTCTGGATAATATGTCTGCAACTAGATTATCTTTCCCAGAAATGTGGATCCATTTGATATTGTGAGATTGAAGACCCAAAGTCCATTTCATTATTCTCCCACTAGCTAGTTTGCAATTCTGAAGAAATGTTGATGCATTATGGTCAGTTTTCACTTTTAATTCTTGTCCGTATACATAAGTTCGAAATTTTATACATCCATGTAATACAGATAATAACTCTTTTTCAGTAATACTATAATTCTTCTCATATTTATTCAAACTTCTACTACTGAAAGCAATTTCTTCATGATCATTTTTATCTGACAATTGATAGAGCTCAACGCCTACACTGTTATCACTTGCATCACAATTCATATAAAAGCTTTTTTTCAAAATTAGGATGTTTTAAAACTACACAATTTATGAACTTATCTTTTATTTCTTCAAATATTTTGCCTTTATTCTCACTCCATTGCAATTTGTTTTTATTACTTATTAGATGAGATAATTTAATTGTCAATTCAGAATAATTTTCTTGGAATTTACGATAAAAATTAGTTAACCCCAGGAAGGATTGCAGTTGTTTCAGATTTTTTGGTCTAGGAAAGTTTCTAATTATTTTGACTTTATCTTCATCAACAAATATTCCTTCTTTTGAAATTATATATCCTAGAAATTTCGTCTTTAACTAGGACTTACTCAATTTAATTTTCAAATCATTACTCCACAGTTTTTTTTTTAGAGCTAATTCAACTCTTCCACAACGCTCTTCAAAATTGGTTGAAGCTATTAGCAGATCATCCACATAGATTGTTGCAAATTCCAGTATCTCTTGACCTAAAGCTTGATGAACACATTTAATGAACACTGCTACACTATTTATTAAGCCAAATGGTAATCTACAAAATCGATCGTTTTTTCCATTCAAGAGAAATGATACATATTTTCGTGAATTTTCATGCAATTTTACTTGCCGAAAACCGGCTGTCAAGTCTAATTTTGTAAAATATTTACATCCATGAAATCGTTGTAATATTTTTTTCATCATTTCTCTCAGTGGTTTCTTTATCTTCTATTATCATTTTATTAATTTGTCTGGCATCCAAACCTAATCTTATACTTCCATTTGGTTTATCTACAACAACCAATTGTTGAAGTTTGAATCAATTTTTTCAATTATTCCTAATCTTTCCATTTGGTTGATTTCAGTTTGAGTTTGAACCACATTTGTTTTACAGAAAGGTATTGGGTATGATTTTTTATTGAAAATTGCTTCTTCCTTTATTTTTAGTTGACATTCGAAATTTTTTGCCAAACCCGGCTCGTCTGAAAAAATCTCTTTATATTCATTAAATATCTGAATCAACTCTTCATTATTTTCATCTGGTGCTAATAATTCTGTTATTGTGGTTAAACTCGTTTTCCATAATATTTATATCCCTCTCATCGAGTTTAATTGTGTAAAGTCCATATGTATGTTTGTTTCTATTATCTCTCATCATTATTACTGATTCTTTATTTTCAATATTGAATTTGACCTCATTTTCTTCAAAATTTATATTACTTATACCGGTACGTATTTTCTGATAAATTCCATTCCCAAATGATATTTGCGTTTAAGTTTTCAACTACAAGGAAGTTTACAGATATTTTTGGTAATTCATTAATCTTCAATTCAAGAAAAACCTGTTTTCTGATATTTTTAGATCTCATTCCTGTCACTCCCATAATTGTTATATTGTTTACTGGTAATTGTTGAAACACTGTCATTGTTTTGTTGTATCTCATCTAATTTATCTTGAGATATTACATTCACTTGACTACCTGTATCAATCAAAATTTTTTCTATTTTTTTCCCAATTTTAACTGTAATTACAGTGATGCTGCAATCTTCATTCTTATTGATTCATCTTCTTCAATTAATTCATGAAACATGTCTGTCATTATAATATTGTTAATCATTGTTGGGTTTTCTCTGTTATAAATGTCATATATTTCAATATCACCTTTATCTAGTCAATCTTTTTTATTTACTTGTTCCTCTTTTCAAACAAAGGGTGTCCTTTGTTTTCATATCTACCAAAATTTCTCCTACCATTGTTCCTACTATTGAAATATTGATAACTGTTATTATTGTCATGATGTCTTTCATTAATTCTTTTCCCTTTATTTCCCTTATTATTTGATGAATATTCCCCTCCATTTTCATGCTCTCTTTTATTGATGGAATTTTCCATATAACTTTCTTCATCATAATTTCCCAATAATATTAGGTTTTTATTTTGTTAACGACTCTGCTTATTCTTAATTCTCTTTCAAAGTGTTGAGATAGAACAAATATTAATTCATTCTTACTAGAATTGGGGTATACATTTCTTGCTAGACATAATTTTCTCAAAAAATATTCAGATCTTTTCAATTTGTGATTTAGATTACCGGTATATCTCCCTATTTCTGAATTTCTTCTCTCATTTTATTCCATCATTCCAATACATGCTTTCAAATGCTGCTTCAAAATTTTTGAAATTTATTATGGTCCACCATTCTGCTGCATTCCCCATCATGCAGAAAGAAAGAAAGTAGAAACCAATCTGTCAAAACAAAACAATTCAAAACACCAATCTGCGTTGCTCTATTTCCCATTTTATTTGTTTATTTTGTTTCTTATCTCTAGCCTTTCCTTGAATTCATTTAAAAATTTCATTGGATTATTTTTGTTGCCCCAAAACTTCAATTCATTCATTTGTGAATGAATATTTTTATCAATAACATAGTAATTTCTTTCTTTCTCATTTATTCTATTTTCTATAACTTTGAACTTCTTATTAATTTCATCTTGCAAATTATCAATCGATTCTCCTTGATTTATCCCTTTTTTTTCATTTCTAATTATCTCAATATTATTTGTATTTTCACTATTCATAACCTTAATATTTTGAATTTCTCTATTTATATTATCAAAACTTATCATTATCTTTTCTTTCAATGCATATCCTTATTTCTTCTATTTTTTCATCTTGTACTTCCACTTTTTCCAATAATTCAACTCTCATTTCGTTTTTGATCGTATTAATATCAATTTTAAGGTTACTGTCCATGTTTGATATTTTACTTTCCATATCTGAGAATTTATTCGAAAACTTGTTATCTATATCTGAAAATTTATTGTCCATATCTGAAAATCTATTAGAAAACTTGTTGACCATATCTGTAAATTTATTTGAAAGCTTGTGGTCTATATCTGAAAATGTATTATTCATACCTGAAATTTGTTGCTTCATGTCCATCATTATCATTGCTATGGTTTCCCAAGTAATGTTCTGTATTTATCTCATCCACGGTATTTTCATAACTCTCACATTCCTCGTTATTTTCCATATCTCTGTTTTCTTCGGTTTCACTTTTATCTTCATCCACACTAGTACCTTTTTGTTCTATTTCTTTACCACTACGTAGTCTTCTATTCATTATTTCTCTTAGTTCTTAGAATCTACTAGATTTTCAAGCCCATTCGTTGTTGCGCCAACTTTGTAATAGATAAGTCTCAAACTCTACTTTTGGTTTCTAAAAATTTCAGTGTCCAAATTATAAAAAGTGTTATACAATTTTTCGGAACTCGTCAGGTAATCAAAATTTCCAATTGAATATAGAATTAAATTATGTACAGAGATTTTTCACAAAATTCTTAGTGACAGAAGTCTTATTGGCTTGTAACTGTGATCAATATTTTTGGTGAGTAATATAACCTACAGTATTCTACAAATTCCTTTTAAATTATGGATGAATTGTTAGAAAATTTGGATTTTGCTGCTGAAAAATTCGATGGTTTGATGGATGGCGAAAATAGTTCATATGGGAGTCCTATAGTTGGCAAGAAAAAGAGATCCAAAAGCAGAAAAACTACGAAAAGGCGGAGGGGGAGATCTGGCAGCAAATCTGGTCAGAAATTCAAACGAAGGAGGAAATCGACGAAAGCCAGGTCTGGTAGTAGATCCCCTTCGAAATGTCTTCACTCATTGCATGGGCGCCACCACATAAGGGCAAGGGGGGCCGCGGCTCCCCCCTGGTCCCTAGGGAAAAAAAATATGTTAGGAAAAAATAACATAACATTCATCACGTATTTCAAAGTTTTAGTTTCAGTGAAAAAAATTTAAAATGATTGAAACTGTTTCCCATGTACTTATTTCTTTACGACTTGTGTTAGTATCATACTTCATACAATATTATTTTGCGGGAAGTTTAAGAGTTGGCTAGGGGCTAGAAATAGAACAGCCAACGAAAGGCTTAGTGGGCTTTGCATGATGTCTGCAAACAGACAATTTTTGAAAGAAAAACAAGAAGAATTTGTGAAAAATTCAATCAATTTGTTTGCCACTGAAAGTAGAAGAGTTCAGTTTCTGTTTAAATAAAGCTTGTAAATAGAAAAATATTGATGAATAAAGCTAATTGTCACAGACTGATAAATTTGGGATTTTTTTGTTGCCCGCATCTTATTTCTATTGCAGGACTTAAGATTTAAAATTCATAAAACAAGCTTCTAAACTTACCAATTTTACTCTGATTTTTTCAAAAATTTCTGGGGGAAATTTTCCATACCCCTAAACCCTCCAGAGGACTGGCACCTCCCTTAAAAATTTCCTGGTGCCGTCATTGAGTCCCATTTTTCTACTGATGTTTTGTATTCGTTATTTTTTCAAGTTGCTAGGCAAAACCTTCTTCTTCTCTTCCATGTGATTTACTTTATTTATAACTATTTTAGTTATAATAGTGCTCCTGGAGAATTCCCAAGAGCCTAGCACAAACCATACCTTCCTAAAATGTTAATTTTTGTTTGGATAAATTGAAAGTGACATTTTTTTTCATCAAAGAAATAATGGATGAAGCATAAGCTGAGCTTTGATTCACCAGTCATAATTATGTTTCCTACAAGACTGCAATGCTCCGACTACACAAGTCTGCAGACAGCGTAAATAACGCCGCTAAGGGCCCACCAAATGATTAAAAACTGTTGATTTCTATCAGCTGTTCCTTTAAGGATCGATTTCTCCTTTTTGTGTGCTCCAGCGAGGACTTTTGAACTCCCAACCAAGTATTGTGCGATTTTGAATTAAGTGAATGGAGATGGTAATAGTATGGTTTTAATGTTTTTTAATGGTTTTTTACAGACATCCTTAAGTGGTAATATAACTTAGAAGAAATATATCCAAAATCGCACAATACTTGGTTTTTAAACGTTTATTATTCTGTTAAAAAAAAGTTAATTTAGTTTCTTATAGCTAAAGACATTGTCAAAAAAGTTTTCAATACTGTTAAATAACTTAAATCCCGATCGATGCTCTCGTTTTTCATGAGAAGGCCGCGTAAAATGCCTTCGGGGCCGTGACAGACAAACAGACAGGCAGAAATTGATATAAGACTTGTTTCGGCTTCTTTAATGTATAAAACGTAAAAATAACCAAAAAATATATAATTCTGATAAATGTACAGACAAAACTCTAATTTTAAAAATATAGATATTACAACTTGAACTTTTAAATATACGAGTAAGTTATCTAGGTGAACGTCTATTTGATATTAACAAACAGCTCAAGGATGAAACTATACTACAGAAAAATATATTCATTGATACTTCTTACACAAGATCCTCATTTATTGGTTCAAACATGAGGATATTAGTATCCTCATCCTTGTAGGTGTGTGAGCATGCGTGTGTGGATATTTGCAGTGTAGAGAGGAGCCAGTGAGAAGGGTCAGATGATATTTCACTCTCCTCATTCCAATTCACCTCACACAAACCACCTCATCCCATCCTTGCATCATCTCAACCTCACCTCATCCCTGCCTCACACAGCCTTGTCTCACAAAATCTCACCTCATCCTACCCTAGCAAGATTTCTGAGGTCCTGCGTTTAATGCTGGAGTTGTTAAACAAAGCGTACAAGGGTCCCTCCATGCTATCACATGCGACCACCTGTCAACATGTTCATGTTCTTGTATATATATACATGTAAACCACATCTGCATATACCTATATATAGATCTATACACCTCACAGGTCATGTGACTATCTGCACCTATATTTTTGCTACTATATATATATACGTAAACTACCTCTGTATATACATATATTTAGATCTATACACCTCACAGGTCATGTAACTATCAGGACCTATATTTTTGCCTCTATATATATGTAAACCACCTCTGTACATATATATACATCTTACAGGTCATGTGACAATCTACAGACTGGACTGAGTTTGCTTAAAGCATTTCGGCTTCAGACTACCCGCGCTCTGTTGCTCTCTGCAAATGCTTAAGCAAAGTGGGGCTTAAGTACATCAAGTATTCCTGTCCCTAATGTATTCAATGTATCTTATGCAAATTATTTATTGTTCAGAGTGTGTGTTTTAATGTACCCTATGCTTTTAATGTGAGGAGCTTTGGATTAATTTAAAAATGGTTGGATCAATAAGAATTGAAGTGGTGCTTCTAAGAAGAACAATATTCCTGTCCTTTCAAGTATTCATTGTATTTTATCAAATTAAATTCTTGAATTCTCTTGATCAATAACGATCTGCGTTGTTAATATTAACTTTTTAATGTTGAAGAACCATCTTGTTTCCACTAGTATATAATAAAAACTTGAAAACACACTTTAAAGTGGGGTTTTAAGTTTTTATGTTTAAGTTTAACTTCCTACGGTAAATTTAACGAATTGAAGCCAAAAGTCAAATTGAAGTCGTTAAAATTATCATAAAAAGTTATTATGCAAATAATTTATTGTTCAAAGTATGTTTTTCAATATAAATCTATCAATTATTCTCAATTATAAATATAATAAGATATGATATGAGTGTTATAACTGATAAAGCATACACACTCAAACAATATATCAAAAGCTTTTATTGTTATAAATTGTAAAATAATATTAAATTGTAACAAGAAAATACTGTTATAAAAAGGTTATTTATCATATCAAATATTCCTACCATTTTTAATGTATTAATGCTATCTTATGCAGTTATTTATTGCTCAGAGTATGTTGTGTTTGAATGCTTCCAGTGCTTTTAATGTGATAATTTTTTTATTAATATTAAATTGTAACATGAAAGATTTGTAACAAAATGGTGTTTTGTTAAACTCTCCTACCCTTTATTAAGTATAAAATCTATTATGTACAATTATTTATTATTTGAAGTAACTGTTTCAATGTATTCAATGCTTTTAAATTGATGAATTTTGGTTCAATATCAAACCGGTTAAATTGATTTAAATTTAAATGGTATTCAAGCCATCAAAGTATTCCTAGCCCCTAACACATTCAATTTATGTCATACAGTTATTTATTGTTAGAGAATGTGTCCAATGCTTTTAATGTGATTCATTTGTTATTAACATTAAATTGTAACATGAAAATGCTGCAACAAAGTGGTGCTTAAATACATCAAATATTCCTGCCTTTTTTAATGTATTAAATTTATCTTATGCAGTTATTTATTGTTCAGTGTATTTGTTTCAATGTATCCAATGTTTTTAATGTTGTGAGTTATGGATTTATTAAAATTAAAGTGGTGCTTAAGCACATCAAGTATTCCTGTCCCTTAAAATGCATTGAATCTAAATTATGCAGTTATTATTTGTCCAAAGTATGTGTTTCAAATTATGAAATAATTTCAAATTGTATAAAAAAAAACGCTGTTACAATGTGTAAGCTTAAGCACAGGAATGCATCAAGTATTCATACCCTAATGTATCCAATGTATCTTATGCAACATGTTTCGGAGGACACGTTAAGCTGTCGGTCCCGGCTGCCTAAAAACAGTCGTTAAGTCACGTCAGAGGCCTGAACTTATTCAGGTGCGACCTGATAACTCTAATTGACACCAGACCTGAGCCAGCCAGGTCACACGATATTATTATTATTTATCTTATGAAATTATTATATTTTAATATACAGCCAATATTAATACACCTATATTATACTAAGTAGGTGTTTGACGGTATCCAATGCTTCTAGGGTGATAAAATTTGAGTTAAATTGTAACATTGCAATTTTATATTAAATTGCAGCATGAAAGTGTAGACTACATATTAAAGGTTACTAGCAGCCAATAATATCACTAGTATTTCTGTCTCTCAGCTCGTATATAAGAAACGCTACCAGGGCTGCCATATTTGTTATACACGACTTATACTTTATTTCTATTATTATAAACTTTACTTCTATATAATTCGATAATCAATAATAATACACTAACTTTTTATGTGAATTCAAAGACTTGCAGTCAAATATTCAATAAGAATAAGTCTAATTTACTTACTCTGTAGGCCGAACGCTTTCGAATCTTTGAGATCCATTTTCAGAGGCGTGTTCCTTGATCATCGATGTCAGTTTTTTAGACTTATTCTTATTGAATATTTGACTGCAAGTCGTTGAATTCACATAAGTTGATATTAACAACGCAGTTCGTCATGGAACAAGAAATCCAGGAATAATATACTACTATATTCCTATATTTACTATAATATACTGTACTTTCCTATAACTTTATAACATTTTTTTATTCTTGTCTCAATTATCTGTTATATTTCAGCCTAATATTAATTGATTTATTTTCTTGATTTTAGGTAAGTTGCACTGAATGGATGCTTTCTATTCCCATACACTTCACTTATAGTAAGTAATACCGTTCATTAAGTATTAAAATTTTCTCAATTTCTTTCCAAGATAATTATATCAGTCTCAATCATTTTTATTGCATGTTGAATTATAGATTCATTTCAAAGCTATCACTCCAATAATTTATTGATTAATTATGTATTTATTAAGCTCTAAAATTGTGTATTATAGAGCTACATTATACTGGCTGGTTTCTCAATATTTTATTATTTATACTCTCCATTTCTTGACTTTAAATTTTATTAATTCATTTTAACTAAAATCAAAATATTGTTTATCATTATCATATATTTATGATTTGCTTTAGAACACTGCTGTTGGGCTTCCCAATCCTATTATGATTATTAATATTAAATATTTGTATTTGTATTTATATTAATATTAAATATTTGTATTTGTATTTATATTAATATAAATATTTGTTATTAATTAACAATCTAATATCAAAACTGACACTGTATTTCAATTTAATGTATTGTTTTCACTCACTTATATTGGAGATACTGAAGGATGCATTTCACTTTTAAAAAGAAGCTTCATCAGCTGATGAGAGATTGATCAGAAGCTGATGAAGCTTCTTTTCAGAAGTGAAATGCATCCCTCCAGTATCTCCAATATAAGTGAGTGAAAATCATAAATCGTATTAAATTGAAGTACAGTGTCAGTTTTGATATTAGATTGTTCGTCAAGTATTTTGTCAGGGAAAACATCACAGATAATATCAATGATTAAGAAGGAACTCCAGAGAATATGAAGTCAATAACTCACTATTCCTGGATTTCTTGTTCCATGACGAACTGCGTTGTTAATATTAACTTTTCATGTGAAATTTAACGACTTGCAGTCAAATATTTGTTAAGAATAAGTATAATAACTCACTTAATCTGGCCGAGCGCTTTCGAATCTATGAGATCCATCTTCAGAGGCCTCTCAAATTAATATTCTCAAATATACTCAAATATACTCTCAAATCAGAGGCCTTAACAAATATTTGACTGCAAGTCGTTAAATTTCACATGAAAAGTTAATAACTCACTATTATTACTAAACTGAATAAGCAACTATTGCGACTCACCAAGTGATAATCTCCTCGGCTTTTTATTATAATCGTATACATCAAGTTAATATCACTCTTTTACATATAGAGTAGCTTCATACACATATAAGCAGGGTACAGTTAGGAGACAAGTCTCTTGAACAACGGCCTACATGAATCTAATCTATATTTTACTCTTCCCATACACCTAACAGCTTTCTTGGAGGGCTTAATACTCCGAAAATAAAATTGAATTCATCAAGTAGGTTAAAATATTGTTTTATTATGCAACCGAAACCTAAAACTAGATCATAGCTCTAATTGTCTCGGAATTATTAATTCGATAACTATTGCTTTCCATTATCGACCAATAATTAATTTACCAAGCTCCGTTTATTTACTCATGCTTTCAATAGTTTGAGCCTGAGGGCTGTATGCGTATTATGATCGGTGGTCTCATTGAAATGCACGAGTATTGCAATTAAGCTCACTATTGTTGTCTCTGTCACTCCAATCAAGCACTGCCAATGCAATCTGTTGATTGGGCTGGTAATTGTGTGTCTTTGTCGGGAGTGAGCTTTGGTTGATTGTGTGGTACAAACACGGGTAACCTAGATTTGAAAGCATCTTGTTCTTGGTTTTTATCATACGGATACATTATTTGAGAACAACTATTATTAAATAGAAACTCAATCAAACAGAATTTGTGGGGGAGACGATTGACCTGGGCTCCATACATTGAGAAAATATGCTGTAAAATTTCATCTGGGGTATTTGTCCTGCGACAGCTTACTAGATGAAATGACAACATGCTACTTTTTAAAGCTTACCATGGGCTCTTACTGTCACATATTAGGTATGCTATCGTAGTATGGGGTAAATCATCGAAGCAAAACCTTGATAGGGTGTTTAGATCCAAAAGAAAGCTGTTAGGTGCATGGAAAGAGTAAATAGATTAGATTCATGTAGGCCGTTGTTCAAGAGACTTGGTCTCCTAACTGTACCCAGATTATATGTGTATGAAGCTACTTTATATGTAAAAAAGAGTAATATTAACCAAAATCTTGACACGGTTATAATACAAGAAGCCGAAGAGATTATCTCTTGACGAGTAACAATAGTAGCTTACTCAAACAAAACCCTAGTTATATTGGTAGGAAACTCTACAACAAGCTACCGCAGTTTTTAAAAAGTCTTAGAAATATAGAAATATTTAAAAAACAACTGAAAAAATATTTAGTTGATAAAGCTTTTTATAGTGTACAAGATTTCCTTTCATATCAAAATTAAGCCTCACCTCAACTAACTAATTTTAGTAATTATGGTAACTAGTGATAAGATAGTATAGTATTGCTAATCTGACTTGTCTTATACTCCTTAACTGGAGTCTCCAAGACGTAATCTACAAAAAAATCTGTAATTAGATAAGTGACAATTGTTCATTTAAAAAACAAAAACACAACCTACAATTTATCGTTCAGTTTTGGTGGATCAAAAGTTTGAAAACTTTCAACTACCGGTACTGTAAAATTACTGGAAATGTCAATTACCGGCAACTTGCAGAATGTAAATTAAGACAGAAAAGTACAAAATCGATGATCTTGTAGTACGAAATTATTAATAGACTAAAAGTAGTGAAAAGTAAATGCGTATGAATTTTATTGGGGGGGGGGGGGGGAGACCCTCACGGGTGTTCCACTTCACCGCTTTTGCCATGTTATTGGAAAAATAGTGGATCTACAATTTTAGGTGCGTTCCGAACCACCGGAATACAAGAATCCTACATAATACACATTATGCTAGAATCCTACATAATACACATTATGCTAGAATCCTACATAATAATAAATGTTTTATTCCTCGAAAATGACATAATAATAAATTTATCAAGCTTGTGCAGTTCGTGAGGTGAGACATGAGCTCTGGCCTGTCCGTGGTAAAAAGCAGGAAGCTCCCCCAAGACAAGATACACAAACAAGAAAGATACGCAAACGTTTCGATACGTAACAAGCCGTTTCATTTATTTGAAATCTGTATTCGACTGTTTCTACAAGAATAAAATCACCAACAAGGCCAAAACACACGAATGCTTACCCTAATAGTTGTTTGGGCACTCATCCGTTTATCAATCCTTTCCTATTCTTTTCCTATTATACTTTCCTATTATTTTTTTAATAAATATACCATAAACTATCCATATATTTTGGAATAATAATTATTTATAGATGTAAATATAATTAAATAAGCCATCATCATACATTATTGGCATTCAACATTTTTTATGGGTTTTATCACTGAAACTAATGTTTATTATATATATTAATGACCTGCCACATATTATCAGAAGTAGATGTAATGAAAGTCATCCTTACCTTTTTGCTGACGATCTAGGTTTGAGAGTGAGTAGTGACAAAGAACAAATTGACACAATACTCGAAGGAAGCACATCTACTATTAAAGATTGGTGTGCATCAAATAATTTAAGTCTAAACTTACTGAAAACCAGTGACCTAAAGTTCAGTTTCAACACTAGGTTCCCTTGTATAAGCTCTTTAAAATTCCTAGGTCTTATGCTGGATACAAATTTGAATTGGAAAAGTCACATATCATATATATCTGGTAAGCTCAGTAAAAGTTTATTTGTCTTACGTAGGCTCAGAGATATTGTGAAGCATGATGTGTTAATAAGTGTTTATTATGCTTATGTTTATAGTCACCTGGCCTATGGTATGCAATTATGGGGCAATAGGTCCATGGCTGTTACACTTTTTAGATTACAGAAAAAAGCCATACGAATCATTTGCCACGCTCCACCACGTGCAACTTGTAAACCTTTCTTCCAAGAACTGGGATTATTAACTCTTCCATCTCTGTATGTTTATGTGTGTCTGATAAATATGAAAAAAATTCAGATAGATTTATTCTAAATAGTGACTTTCATACTTATTCAACGAGAGGCAGGCAGAATATCAGAGTGGATTCTTATCATTTGGCGGGTGCTCAGAGGAATTGGAGGTACATGTCTGTGAAATTATTAAAATCGGGTTCAAATCGCATGTGAAGGATCTACTCTTGAGAAGCTGCCTGTACTCAGTTGAAGAATATTTAGTTTGAATTCGACTAATATGTGATTTTAAATAGTGTACTTAAATGATATTGATGACTGTCTCATCTGATAGCTTCATTTTTTTATGTTTTTGCAATGTATGTAGGATTCTTGTATTCTTCTTTTTGTGACTGACTCTAGTCAAAATTTGTGTAATGTGTAATTTGTGCCTGTACCTTATGCTGTACTTACTGACAATAAACTGATTGATTGATTGATTGATTGATTGAATGATGAACAATAAGACGAAGTTGTCACAACCACATTTATTAAACATATAGAGATACTAGTTTCGGATGTTACTCCATTATCAATCTCAAACAAACTAAAACTAAAGTACAGAGCAGCTTAATATATACTAAACTCGGAATGATACTATTGGCTAGGGGATAGGCTGGCCTTCAATGACGGTTTCTGATTGGCTGAAGGTCATAACAAGTTACGCCTACAAGTGGGAGGAGCAACAAGCAAAAATAAGAATCAAATCAAGAACTAAAAACCGCGAACATCTAGAAAGTAACAAAGAAAGACAATACACAAGTAGGCTAGAATTAAAAAATGTTTAATTTAAGCTAAATGAAACGCAGTCAAGGTCAGCAGAGAAAAGCACGAAAGTACCCTTATTAAAATGTAGGCCAGAATCAAGATGAAACTAAGTTAGTTGTATTGAATTGGTTGAAATAAATTTGATCGTTTCAATTAGTATTGGAATCGTTATTTAACCTAGTATGTAACCTAGTAATCGAGGGAGAAAGTGCCTCTGAAGGCTGACCTTCATTTAAGATCTGTGATTGGCTGAAGGCCATAACAAGTCACGCCCCCTGGTGGGGGGAGCAGCAGGCAGAAATAAGTGACACAATCGAAAACCAAAAACCATGAACAGGTTAGATTGGAAAATTGAAGCTCACTGAAACTAATGCTGGCAAAATGTACGAACAGAACTAGAACTTTATTCACACAATAACACACTTCACAGATTTATCACACGAAATATAACACAAATATGTACAGATTCTATCTCTCACAAACACACACTCTCTCACACACACACACTCTCTCTCTCTCACTCTCTCTCTCCCTCCCCTTATTTATCCATTCTCTATCTTTAACTTCCTGTAAAACACTCGCATCCGCTATCAGTAGCCAGCTGGGAAGAATGTTTTTCTTCCAACATTTGAGCTGACACTATTGAGTTGGCAACCATCCGAAAAGTCTCAAAAGCAACAGTTTTGTAGCCATTTTTACTATAACTACGTTCCTACGACATTTTTTAGTACAGCATTTTCTTCAACTCCAGGACTCCAGCCTGTTCCCTTCTCAAGTATGAGTGCGCTAAGTTGGGGCTTTTAAGCACTTGAGCTTCACACTTAGAGGACTTATCCAGTCAATTATCACTCGTATATCTTTCACTCTTCCCTTCTTTTCCATTCTTTCTCCCTCTATTCTTGACGAAGCCCCTGTGTTTGCTCACCTATCACTTCTCTTTCAAATTGGCTTCAGTTGGTTTAAGCTTTTAATGAGCGCTTGCTCCCTTGTTTGAACGGCAGGTGGAATATCTTAACAAAGGATGGATGGTTTTACTGGAAAATTCTCATCATTTTCAATCGTGAATTTTCATCATTGAGGAAATGGAGAGTTTATGTATTGTCACTTACCCTTTTATAGCAATAAATTGTTTATTTAAATATCGTATATCTATATAAATAAAATTAGAGTTTTGTCTGTACATTTATCAGAATTATATATTTTTTTGTTATTTTCACGTTTTATACATTAAAGAAGCCGAAACAAGTCTTATCTCAATTTCTGTCTGTCTGTCTGTCACGGCCCCGAAGGAATTTTACGCGGCCTTCTCCTGAAAAACGAGAGCATCGATCGGGATTTAAGTTATTTATCAGTATTGAAAACCTTTTTGGCAATGTCTTTAGCTATAAAAAACTAAATTAACTTTTTTTTTAACAGAATAATAAACGTTTAAAAACCAAGTATTGTGCGATTTTGGATACATTTTACGCGGCCTTCTCCTGAAAAACGAGAGCATCGATCGGGATTAAAGATATTTATCAGTATTGAAAACCTTTTTGACAATGTCTTTAGCTATAAAAAACTAAATTAACTTTTTTTTAACAAAATAATAAACGTTTAAAAACCAAGTATTGTGCGATTTTGGATACATTTTACGCGGCCTTCTCCTGAAAAACGAGAGCATCGATCGGGATTAAAGATATTTATCAGTATTGAAAACCTTTTTGACAATGTCTTTAGCTATAAAAAATTAAATTAACTTTTTTTTAACAGAATAATAAACGTTTAAAAACCAAGTATTGTGCGATTTTGGATACATTTCTTCTAAGTTTTATTACCACATAAGAACAAATCACGTAATTTATCATGATATATCAATCAGCTGTTCTCAAATATTCTCTCTGATAACTGTCACTGAATTGCTTACGTTCTAAGTTGTTTACTAAGCTGCTAACAACTTCATGATCGTTGCTATCAAAAAAGCCGAAACATATTTAGTCTTATTTCTAAACATAATCCGTACGAAGGACGGGCACAATAGCTAGTAAATATATATAATAATAGGAGCAGATTATGAACGCACAATTCATTAGAGACATAAAAATACTCATATTCTTCTTTTTCTCTTTCTTTTTCATTTTCCTACTCCTCCCCCACCTCCTCTTCGTCCTCCTCTTCCTCATTCTCCTCCTCATCATCCTCCTCCTTATTATTCACTTCCTACTCCTCCTCCTCCTCCTCCTCCTCTATCTCCTCCTCCTTATTCTCCTCCACTACCCCCTCTTCTTTCTCATCCTTCTCCATCCCTTCTCTTCCTACTCCTTCTCCTCCTTTTCCTCCACAACCAAATCATCATCCTCCTCCTCCTACCCATCCTACCCCTTCTGCTTTGTCCCATCAATTTGTTTTTAATTTAGAATAAATTTAGAATGACGGAAACAACCAAAAATTTAGAAGGCGAAACGTGGAAAAAGGAAAACATTTCCTTTCTACACGCTTGTACACCAAAACACCATCAAATACCAATGCATACAAAACCAAGAGGAACTAGGTTACCAAGCCAAATGAAGCACATGTTTAGGAAACAACCACTCGAAAATATATTCATACCTCATTTAAGCTACCTCAAAATAACCAAATTAAAGAATATACATTGCACTCAACAATACAGCCTAAACTTATAATTATTTAAAGTCTTTAAAATTATGCGCATTTCGAAGATTACTTTAATTAACAAAATTATATCGTCGTTTTCGTTATCCCATTGAATTGATAGTTCCCCACAATTCGTTGCACTCACTTTGATCGAAGCAAAAAATATAATAAATTTGTTACCTCGTTCGATAATCCTTACTACTTCCAAGGTATAGAGTTCATGTTGATCTAATACAGCCTTGGTCTGGAATTCTCGTACTCTCCAATGCTGGAATACTCAAGCCCTCGAAGTTTCGAAGTCTTGACTATTCAGGAAGACTGCAATTCAGGAATGACTCCAATTCAGGAACGACCCAACTCGGGAATGACCCCAACTCGGGAATCCTCCTATCCGGAAACTCTCCAATTCGGGAACTTTCCAATTCGGGAACCGCTGAAATTTCAAATTTTGTAACTTCCTATTTTGATAATGAAATAAACCCTTAACTTGAGATGAACACTACTATTTCCAATTTACTTTCACGACCACAAATCCCAAACATTTATGTCGCTTAATTACACATCTACATTACTAAAATTCAAACAATTAAACAAACCTAACCTTTACTTCATAAGTATCACAGCATCGCAGAATTCAAAATAGTTCACATTAATCCATAGCAATAAGGAAGTTGAGTTTCTTAGTTACATCATCAAATTCATAATCTTTTTATCACACTAATATCGGTATGCTAACTTTTACTACTGATTTAAATTGAATATTTAATATCTTCCTCTTTTATACGAAACTTCTCAAACTCTTATCCATAGCCTATAAATTCTGACAAACAATTGCTTACATCAATTACGTACATGAGAACAATTAAGCTAGAAATATAAATTCACAAAGTATTTCATATTAAAAAAATATTATTGTTGTTACCTTATAAAGCGGCGAAGTACATCACAAATTTTCTTCAAATCAAACAAACTAATTCAAACTAAACATGAGGTGAGTGGCGGTTTCCTAATATAAACTTTTAAATCACATAATAAAATAAATTTGACATAATAAACATTGCCCAGCACAGGGGCCTAAAAACAAAACTATCACGTCACCATAACCTAAAATTTACACTGTAACTTCATCAAAACTAGCGTGGTGTTTGCTCCATGCAATTTCGTAGAGTAATGAGCCGATCGCTCGCCTACAAACCGAGTTTGCTCTTGGTGGGAATCGATGTTCAGAAATAAAACGGGGATTACAAAACTACGTACTTTTCATCGAATCAAAACTCTAGATTTTCCTGCAGGCCTGCGCAGAACGCCAATTTCGCAAATGAAAAATGAACAGGTAAAGTGAGTGTGAGATAGAGCAAAAGAATGAGAAACTACCTCTATCTCCTTTTACTAGACTAGCGTGGGACTAAATCCTGCTCGATATTGAATCTCAAAACAATGCTCTACTGTAATACCAATCCCAACATGAAAACCCAATCGATTCAATTACTTTTATTGAAAACGAATAATTCAAATCTAAACTCTCCAATAACTAGCTTAAAATGTCCTAATTCAGAAAACTTTACATAAAAAAATATCTTTAGAATTTAATAACGTTAAAAATGATACCAAACAAGTAAGTTATTCAAGGTAATCTAACAAAAAAAATTTGGGCTACTCCCAAATTCATAACAGCTTTCACCTGATTACTACCACCTATTCCTCCTTCTACTCCTCCTCCGTCTACTCCTCATCCTCCTCCTCTTCCTCCTCCTCCTTCTCGCCCTTTTTCTCCTTCTGCTCCTGCACCATATCTACACCTCCTCCTAATACTCCCCCTCCTTCTCTTCCTCCTCCACCACCTAATCCTTCTCTTCCTCCTTCTCTACCTCCTTCTCCTCCTCCTCCTCCTTATTCTCCTCCCCAGCCTCCTCATCATTGAACTCCTCCTCCTCCTTCTCCTCCTCGTTCTACTTATCCCCCAGCAACTAATCATCCTCCTTCTCCTCCTCCTTCTCCTCCTCCTTCTCCTCCTCCTTCTCCTCCTCCACCACCTACTCCTTCTCTTCCTGCTTCGTTTCCTCCTCCTCGTCCTCCTCCTTCTCCTCCTCCTTCACCTCCTCCCACACCTCTAGCACCTACTCCTTCTCTTCCTGCTTCTGTTTCTCCTCCTTGTCCTCCTCCTCCTCCTTCTTCTTCTTCTTGTTCTTCTTCTTATTCCCCTCCTCCTAATCCTTCTTCTCACCCTCCTTATCTTCATCCTCCTTCTCCTTCTCCTACGCGCATACTCCTCTTCCTTCTCCTCATCATCCCTCTCCTCCTCCTCAACCTTCACCACCTACTCCTTTTCTTCCTGCGTCTGTTTCTCCTCCTCCTCCTCCTCCTCCTTCACCTCCTCCTCTACCTTCACCTCCTCCTCCTCCGTCACCTCTTCCACTTCATCTTCCTTCTCCTCCTGCTTCTGCCTTCTCAACCATCAATTGTCATCAAATATTCAGCAAGACTCTTGTATTGTAGGTGAAAGGGGTGTCCTGTCCGGTTGGTACTCACCCATTGGGATCTCTCACCAGATTGGATTGCAGGCGGCCTGCAATGCAATGCTATTAGGCCTGTGCGCCTACAGGCTACTAACAGTGTCGTAACAATGAATACATAATAATCCAGCCTACGCCAGCTCTAATATCATAGACAGTAGTCTCTTTCATTCATTGTTCACTTAGATTTAGATTGCAAGCCGTGATTGGAGGAGAGATTACACGATAATCGTTCTACTTTATTGTAGCCGCATTCGCCATTGGATTACCTGACACCTGTAGCTATCAGCTTTAAAACACTAGTATAGCATTCTTTTTATCTTAGACTAGCTATTGTGCCCGTCCTTCGTACGGATTATGTTTAGAAATAAGACTAAATATGTTTCGGCTTTTTTGATAGCAACGATCATGAAGTTGTTAGCAGCTTAGGCCCCGTTCAGACAATACAGTTTTTTTGCGGTACGGTTTTTTTACTGTACGGCGTCAACTGTACTGTGATGTACGCACGGTCCGGCTTTGCTGCTTATTGCTGTGCTCTCCTCCTTCTTCCATTGCGCTTCCAGTTCAGTTTTATTTATTCCAGTCCAGGATTTTTTTTATTTGTGTAAGATTTTTTTAAATAAGTTTCTTACTGAAGGTTTCTCTTAAATTTTGATCAAAGTACACAAATTCTGGTTTCAATATTCCACACATTTTTCTCTCTTTATTTTTATATTAATCTTAAGTCTTGTCCCACAAGGCGGGTCTCTCATATATTAGAGAAATTAAATTTTCGCAATTAATATCTTCCACTTCTGGACACTGGAATTCACTAATAAGAAGATCAATGCTGAAGAATATCAATGAAGAAGATCATTGCTGACGATCTGAAGACTGCTTCCAGCATAATAAGCGTATCGTTTGAACATATCCATTACCGGTACAATACATGTGCCACCGGATACGGATAGTTATTTTGCAGTACAGCTGATTTTAGCGATACAGTTTTCGAAGACAAAACCGAATGTAGAAATCGGCTACAACAGCTTTTTTACTGGATCCAGTTGAAACAGTATTGTGTGAACATACAATATGAAATGTACATGCAAACGAAAGCACTGCAAAATAACTGATACAGCAAATTTACTGTACCGCACAAAAACTGTATTGTGTGCCCGGGCCCTTAGTAAACAACTTAGAACGTAAACAATTCAGTAACAGGTATCGGAGAGAATATTTTTTGAGAACAGCTGATTGATATATCATGATAAATTACGGGATTTTTTCTTACATGGTAATAATAGTGCTACCTGGCGAATTCCCAAGAGCCTGGCACAAACCACACCTTCCTAAAATGTTAATTTTTGTTTTGATAAATTCAAATTAGAAAATTTTGTTTTTTTTTCAACAAAGAAATAATTGATAAAACATAAGATGAGCTTTGATTCACCAGACATATGTTTCCTAAAAGACTGCAATGCTCCGACTACACAAGTCTGCAGACAGCGTAAATAACGCCGCGAAGGGCCCACCATTTATATTTGAGAACAGCTGATTGATATATCATGATAAATTACGTGATTTGTTCTTATTCTTATGTGGTAATAAAACTTGGAAGAAATGTATCCAAAATCGCACAATACTTGGTTTTTAAACGTTTATTATTCTGTTGAAAAAAAAGTTAATTTAGTTTTTTATAGCTAAAGACATTGTCAATAATGTTTTCAATACTGTTCAATAACTAAAATCCCGATCGATGCTCTCGTTTTTGAGGAGAAGGCCGCGTAAAATGTATCCAAAATCGCACAGTACTTGGTTTTTAAACGTTTATTACTTTGTTAAAAAAAAGTTAATTTAGTTTTTTATAGCTAAAGACATTGTCAATAATGTTTTCAATACTGTTCAATAACTAAAATCCCGATCGATGCTCTCGTTTTTGAGGAGAAGGCCGCGAAAAATACCTTTGCGGCCGTGACAGACAGACAGACAGACAGACAGACAGACAGAAAGACAGTCAGACAGACAGACAGACAGACAGAAAGTGAGATAAGACTATTTTCGGCTTATTTAAAGTATAAAACGTAAAAATAACCAAAAAATATACAATTCTGATAAATGTACAGACAAAACTCTAATTTTATTTATATAGATTTGAATGGATTTGAATACTAGTAGTTTTTTATTTTTTTCGGAGGATGAAGCGCACATAGGTCTGAGACCTGTGCGTGGCTAATGATGGTCATTGATGAGTTGGACCTACAGTTTTAAGTGGGTTCCGAACAACCGGAACACTGTATGTTCTGTGAACAGGGGAACTCACGCCCAAGAATAAGGGGGCTTGCACAGAGGAACATACTTCCTGCACTCGATGATAATCACCATCACAAAATTAAACACAATCATCACATTCAGAGAAAATTTTCAGATCTAACACAATTTATTAGACACCCTTGCCTGAAACTATGAACCCTTCAGGAGTTTTTGAGAAACACATCTTGAAAAAAAATGTAAAGGAGAAATGTCCAACTGAAAACAGCTTCTCATCCCCATTGAATATGTTACAATTGAAATAACTGTCTTCAGGAGGAGAAGGAGG
This sequence comes from Conomelus anceps, assembly GCA_948455865.1. NCBI lineage: Eukaryota > Metazoa > Arthropoda > Insecta > Hemiptera > Delphacidae > Conomelus > Conomelus anceps. The sequence continues at coordinate 117,705 of CAOJWK010000375.1, forward strand.
AGGTTGAGGAGGAGAAGAAGGAGGTACAGAATGAGGATGAGCATGATGATGAAGATGAGGGGGAGGAGGAGGAGGAGGAGGAGGACTTTTGTACTTTTCATCTATTAATTTATCACTCTACACCCTCACGCCCTCTCTGTTTATCCCACACACTCTCTCATTCTCTCACTAATTCGGACACTTCGCTCGAGGAGGAGGAGGAGGAGGAGGAGGAGGAGGAGCAGGGAAAAGAGGAGGACGAGGAAAAGGAGAAGGAGAAGGAGGAAAGTAGAAGGAGGAGGAGGAGGAGGAGAAGGAAAGGAGGACGAGGAGAAGGAAAAGGAGGAGGAGGAGGAGGAAGGAAAAGGAGGAGGTGGAGGAGGAAGGGAAGGGAGGAGGTGGAGGAGAAGGAGGGTTGAAGGAGGAGGAGTGAAATGATGAGTGTAAGCAGATAAAGAGAAATTATGGAGTTCAAAGATTTAAAAAACAAAAGAAAAGGAATAAAGGATTCTTTCTCCTCCTCCTCCTCCTCCTCCTCTTCCTCCCTGAGTATTCACGGAGAGGGAAAAGAGGAAGGTGAAGATGAACAGAGAAATGAACAGGAGAGAGAGAAGAACGAATGGAGGCAAATAAACCACCGATGAGACATCGACCGACCGGAAAGGTCTAAAGACTTGATGATGGCGATGATAGTAATGGTGATGATGATGATGATGATGATGATGATGATGATGATGATTTGAGAGTGTGGGAGGAGTAAGAGTGAGGAGGCCAGAGCCAGAGTCAATGTGCGCATGTAGTCTTGCTCTCAAGATCGGTCAGCCGGGTCATTTGCCCTTGACAAGCCATTCCAAGGTCACTCCGACTTCTAACTACATAACATCGATGTTTCTGTTCTTAGTTTGTCTGTATTTGGCTACCAATGATTGATATTTGTAAAGTGTATATAAATCGATAAAATACTGAGTATCCAAGGACCTGACCAATTCACCTAAAATTATTATTATTATTATTATTATTATTATTATTATTGATTATTATTATTCGGTTATTGAATACTATTAGGGCTTTGAAATGTTATCTATTGCTGTGAGCGAAAAATTTTTTCTTCAATTATTTTGTGAAATACAGGGGTTTAAGTTGAAATTGTTCGGTTTTGGGGGGCAATTAATTACCTGAGTGATTTTAAACTTTTAATAAGTTTTCTGTAAATAAGACACATCGAGGAATAAAATGACATATTTTTTACTCCATTCAAGTAATTAGCTTTTTTCAAAATAAATGTTTAAAAGTATGTAAAAATTTCAATTTTTCAAAAAAATATTTAAAAAAACGATTGATTAGATTAAAATAAAGAATATTTCATTTTATTCCTCAAGGTGTCTTTTAGTTACAAAACATTTATCAAAAATTTAAAATCACTTTTAAGTGAGATCAATTGCCCCCAAAATCCGAAAAATTTCAACTTTAAACCCCCATATTTCACAAAATAATTTATGAAGAAAACTTTCTCTAACATCAATAGATAGCATTTCAAAGCCTAATAAGATGCAATACAATAAACTTTGGGGAAAAATTATTAACAATAACCCTGCCCACAGCCTTAAAATCTCTACGCTGCTTCGTTTTCAGTTCAATTATCTTGAGAATTCTGGCTGTTCGAATGGGTTTCGAACTTCACAATTTATTGACAATGTTAATTCGGAATATCAGTAAGACTGTCTTTCTGAAAGGCCGAAATTGTTACGTAGCTTACCAGTAACACTCGGGAACCTACAAGTAACTTTTGAGAACACAAAGGAAAGTACATAGTCTTTCTCCTACATCGATCCTTCTCTCTTCAATGACAAGTCTCTTTTTCTATTGTGCTTCCTCTTCCAATCATCAGACCATCATTCTCTTGTTAATTTTTTCTTTTTCTTCTGTCTTCTTTTTCTTCTTCATCATCTTCTTTTTATTCTGTTCCGGTCAGGGTCTAGCACAAACAATGACAACAAATCACAGTAATATGTAGCGTTTTCGACTTCTGTTCTTGTCTTTCTTTTGTCACATTCTCTATCCTATTCTACCTACACACACTGTCAAAGGAGACTCGATTATAACTTACTATTACTCTCTCTTTTTACTTCCATTCCCTCTCTCTCTCCTACACGTTTTCTTACCTTAAACTTGAAAAGTCAATAGTTATTACTATTAGTACTAATAATTAATAATACATTTTTGGATTTCTTGTTCCGTACCGATCTGCGTTGTTAATATTAACTTTTAATGGTAAATTGAATACAAGTCGTTTTATTTACAATAAATAGTAAATAATAGGACTTGTTCTTTTTAGAAGTCTTGACATTGATCTATTTCGAGAAAGAACAAAGTTGAATTGGATGTGACAGATTTGATCATTTAAACTATCTGCAGAATTGTTCTTCATGATGAATAATATGACTTAAAGTTGTCAGAACCACATTTATTGAAAGCAGAGAGATACTAGTTTCGGTTGTTACATCATTATCAACCTCAAACAAAAGTAAAACTAAAGTACCGAATAGCTTAATATACTAAACACAGAATGATACTATTGGCTGAGGGAGAAAATGGCTCTCATAGGCTGAACTTCATTGAAGGTTTGTGATTGGCTGAAGGCCATAAGTCACGCCCACTGGTGGGAGGAGCAACAAGGAAAAATAAGTCAAAATCAAGAACCAAAAACCGTGAACATATCGAAAGAAACAAACAAGAACAATAAAACAAGTAGGCTAGAATTCAAAAAAAATTTAATTAGGAAATTTATAAATATTAAACATTTTTGTAATTTTAGCTTTGTTCTTGTTTGTAGTTTTGTAAGTGTTCCCGGTTTTTGGTTCTTGATTTTGACACTTATTTTTGCTTGTTGCTCTTCCCACCAATGGGCGTGACTTACTATGACCTTCAGCCAATCACAAACCTTCAATGAAGGTCAGCCTATGAGAGCCATTTTCTCCCTCAGCAAATGGTATCATTCCGTGTTTAGTATATAATATTAAGCAAAAGTATTTTTTTTTAAAGCAAAAGTATTATTTTTTATTTAGAATATTTATTTTATTTATATATATTTCGTTGCCATAAATACTGATCTCCTTTCGGTGATTTGTTATTTTGTACTGTAGTATTCATATAACTTGGCAGCGTGTAGCAGATGGGGCATGCTACACCTGAACCCAGCATACTGCTGCCAAGTTATATGAAAACTACAGTATGTACTTGAAGTTTTATTGATTTGTATATTGAATTGTTTGAAATAAAAAGTGTTTGTCTGTCTGTCTGTCTGTCAAGCTACTCTGTACTTTAGTTTGTTTGAGATTGATAATGGTGTAACAACCGAAACTAGTATTTCACGGTTTTCAATAAATGTGGCTGTGACAATTTCGTCTTTTTATCCATTAATTTCAAAATGTTTGAGTCAGCTGATGTGGCTAATACACGATATTTCGACACTATTTTCAAGAAATCCTGAATTCTGATTGGTTTGGATACTGTACTGAAAAGTGATACTAGTGTTAAAAAAGCTTCATTATGACATTACTTTGATAATCCATTGAATGCATTAAGCTGTATTAGAATAGAATAGAATAGAATATGCTTTCATTTCACTTGAGATTTCACAGAAATATATTTAATACTTACAAACATTAATAAATATAGTTAGTTGAACTCATGATCAATAACAAACAAGGAGAAGGAGGAGGAACAGAAGGTAGAGGACAAGAAGGAGAGAGAAAAGAGGAGGAGAGAAGGGATGAGGTTGAGGAAAAGGAGAAAGAAAATGAAAAGAAGGTGAAGTAGAAAAAGGAGAACAAGTTTGTTGCTTTCTATGTGTTCCCGGATTTGAACATTTTTAAATTTTGTAATTTTAGCCTAGTTGTGTTTAGTTCTTGTTCGTCGCTTTCTATGTGTTCCCGGTTTTTGGTTCTTGATTTTGACAAATATTTTTGCTTGTTTGCTTGTAGTTTGATTGAGATTGATAATGGTGTAACAACCGAAACTAGTACCGGTATCTCACTGTTTTAAATAAATGTGGTTGTGACAACTTCAAGTCTTATTATTCATTATGGATATATTCCAAAATATCACCTTCGCCACAACAAAGAAAGTCAAAACAAATTCAATTCGAAAAAAATCAATTCGATACTGACCGCTAGAGTTCAATGAACCAAACATGAATCATCCAATTAGGCTACTGGTGACCAACATAGAAAAACCAACATAGAACTATAATTTAATTAGACTACTGGCAACAACATATTGAATTAGGCTACTCGCGTGCTTGTTTAGTCGCGTATGTAAACGCCTACTCTTGCGACCGACCACCCGTTGGATTACCGGCTGCCAGTACTTTCACTTCCTTTTCTCTCTCTATTCACCTCTCTGACTGTCCTTGTTCCTCTTCCATGAACCGGTAAAGCACGGATGCAGTCTGTAACGTGATATGGGACCATCACCATGCTTCTACTATACGGCGATGTAACAATGCTGAAGAGATGTTGGGATAGTGCAAGGCCTCAGTGTATCTATAGTTAGTAATATAGTGTAATATATAATAATATAGTGAGGCCTTGGTAGGTGAGAGGTGGCAAAAAGAGGTTATGGTACACAGAGTCGTGACGTCACAAAATTCGATCTGAGCTTTTGTTCAGTTTCGTCATAGGATGTAGCGTGAGAGGAACGTGTAGCGGTAAAATTGGTACAAAGGAAGAGGAGGTGTGGAAGGATGGTGAGGAGGAGGAATGGCTGAGGGGGTTGAGGGGAGGAGGTGAAGAAGGATTGAGAAGAGGAGATGGTAGAGGAGAAGGAGGTGGAGAAATAGGAGGAGGAGGAGGAGGAGATGGTAGAGGGGAAGGAGGTGGAAAAATAGGAGGAGGAGGAGGTTTGAGTAAAGAAGGAGGAGGAGGAGGAGCGAAGGGATGAAGTGGAGGAAAAGAAGAAAGAGAAGGAAGAGAAGGTGTCGGAGGAAGAGGAAAGGAAGAGAGTGAGGAGGAGGAAATGGATGATGAGGAAGAGGAGGGGGTGATAATGGAGGAGGAGGTTGAAGTTATGGTGGAGAAGGAGGAGAGGAGAGAAGGGATGAGGTGGAGGAAAAGGAAAAAGATAAGGAAAAGATAGTGATGAGGAAGAGAAGAGAAAGAGAGACAGCCATCATCCCTGGTGGTGGAGAAGGAGGGGATGAAGGAGGAGGAAATGGAAGTGGTGTAGGTGGAGGGGAAGTAGGAGAAAGAGAAGCAAGAAGAGGAGAAGTAGGAGGAGGAGGAGCAAGGGAAAGAGGAGGAGGAGAAAAAGGAAAGTAGAAGGAGGAGGAGGAACAGAAGGTAGATGACAAGAAGGAGAGAAGGGATGAGGTTGAGGAAACGGAGAAAGATAAGGAAAAGAAGGTGAAGGAGAAAAAGTAGAACAAGAGAGAGGATGATGAGGTGGTTTTAGTGGAGAGAGCAAAAGAGTAGGAGTAAGAAGAAAAGTAAGATGAGGAGGAAGAGGCAAAGTAGATGGAGGAGGAAGAAAAGTTAGTGCATAAGAAGAATGATGATGAGGAGGAGGTGTTTCAATTGCTGATGAATGAGGAGGAAAGTATGATACAGGGGAAGAGGATGTGGTGGAAAGGAGTACCCGTCAACTAGGTTAGGTTAGGTTAGGTTAGGTTAGGTGTACCCGTCAACTAGGTTAGGGCTTTGGTAATTTACTAAAGACTGCTTAATCATTCCAATTTTTATTAGTAAATTTTTTTAATGACATACTTTGTGATGGACGCATATAATCTTAACTCATAATATAAAGAAAAAATAACAATTTAAAAATGTAATAATAAAGGGATTTAAAAAAAAAAAGAAATGACTGAAAATAGGAATAGGATCATTATTGGGTTTTATTCCATCCACTGGGCATTGTTTACCAAAAATTGCGTTTGATTTCATTAATGAAGGACAAAAAATTGTGAATTTAGAAACAAAGATTATCCAATATCCTCCAGTGAGCCGACGTTCAAACATAAAGGTTTAAGCCTGACACAATTTTTATTTCAATTAAATAATTTATTATTGTTAAAAAAATTAATAAAAATAGTAAATAATTATTAGTTTCTCCAAAATATATTTAAAAAATTAATTGTTTGGTCGATTTAAATAAAAAATGATAATACGAAATAGTCACAACCACATTTATTAAAAAATATTGAGAAACTAGTTTCGGTTGTTAAACCATTTTCAATCTCAATCAAACTAAAACTAAAGTACAGAGCAGCTGAATATTTATACTGAACATGGAATGATACTATTGGCTAAGCGAGAAAGAGGCTGACCTTCATCGGAGGTTGTGATTGGCTGACAAGTCACGCCCCCTGGTGTGAGGAGTAACAAGCAAAAATACGAGTTAAATCAATAACTAAAAACTGTGAACAACTAGAAAGCAACAAAGAAGAAAAATACGTGATAAGGCCAGAATTGAATCAAATTGAAACTAAAATATTCGAATTTTTAGGTTTTCCAGTCCCTGATAATGTTTATTTATTCTACATTTGAAACTTCTAACGGTCTGAACCACATAACAAGCATTACAATCACCGCAATTCAATTTATAAACCCCACTTTTATCCCAGATATCAATTTTGTCTTCACCCGAATAAACTCTTTAAAATAGGTTTTTTTCTTTTTCAATTCTTTCCCTAATTTATCAGAAACTAGGCCAAGGTAAGGTACCGTTATCCATGACCTTTCCCCAGTATCAGTTACAGCAATGCTAGCACTGATTGGTAGTCTCCTACTTATTTTATTTAAAATTTTATCGACAATGATTCCTTCATATCTTTTTGTAATGGCTATCTGTGCAATAGTTATAGTTTAAATGACCAAATTTATTTTAATAAATTCAATACAACTAACTTGGTTTCATCATAATTCTAGCCTACATTTAAAAAGCGGTTCTTTCGTGTATTTCTCGGTTAACCTGGACTGCATTTCAGTGAGCTTCCAAAATTTATAGCTTGAATTTGATTCAATTCTAGTATTTTTCTTCTTTGTTGCTTTCTAGATGTTCACAGTTCTTAGTTATTGATTTGACTCGTATTTTTGCTTGTTACTCCTCCCACCAGGGGGCGTGACTTGTCAGCCAATCATAACCTTCCATGAAGGTCGGCCTCTTTCTCGCTTAGCCAATAGTATCATTCCATGTTCAGTAAATATTAAGCTTCTCTGTACTTTAGTTTTAGTTTGATTGAGATTGAAAATGGTTTAACAACCGAAACTAGTTTCTCAATATTTTTTAATAAATGTGGTTGTGACAATTTCGTCTTATTATACATTACGGATACCTTCCACAATATCACCTTCGCCACTACAAAGGGAGATTTAAATATATACGTCATTTTATTCATCAAGGTGTCTTAGTTACAAAAAAATCATCAGAAGTTTAATATACCTCTTAGTTGAGATCAATAATTCTCCCCAAAACCGAAAAATAATATTCTCTCCTCATGTTTCACAAAATAATAGATAAGACATATGTTTCTTTTTTTTCTTTTTTTTTTTTTTTTGTAGATTACGTCTTGGAGACTCCAGTTAAGGAGTATAAGACAAGTCAGATCAACAATATTATACACTAGATACCATAATTACTTCAATTAGTTGAGGTGAGGCTTAATTTTTATGTGAAAGGAACTCTTGTACACTATAAAAAGCTTTATCAACTAAATATTTCTTCAATTGTTTTTTAAATATTTCTATATTTTCAAGACTCTTCAAAAACTGCGGTAGCTTGTTGTAGAATTTCCTACCAATATAACTAGGTTTTTGTTTGAATAAGCTACTATTGTGACTCACCAAGTGATAATCTCCTCGGTTTCTTGTATTATAATCATGTACATCAAGATTTTGGTTAATATCATTCGTTTTTACATATAAAGTAGCTTCATACACATATAAGCAGGGTACAGTTAGGAGACCAAGTCTCTTGAACAACGGCCTACATGAATCTAATCTATTTACTCTTTCTATACACCTAACCGCTTTCTTTTGGATCTTAAACACCCTATCAAGATTTTGTTTTGATGAATTACCCCATACTAAGATAGCATACCTAATATGTGACAGTAAGAGCCCATGGTAAGCTGTAAAAAGTAACTTTTTGTCATTCAATCTAGCGAGCTGTCGCAGGACAAATACCCCAGATGAAATTTTACTACATATTTTCTCAATGTATGGAGTCCAGGTCAATCGTCTATCCAACATAACTCCTAGAAATGCAATTTTTTCTTCCTGGTCTAATTGATTATCGTTTACAAACACGTTTATAGCCCTATCTTCATTTATATTATGTTTGTTTTTGAATTGAAGGTATTGGCATTTTTTACTATTTATAGTTAATTTCAACTGATTTAAAAATTGGACAATGGACTGCACACCTATATGGGCACTTATTTCTAAATTATCTAGAATGGAATTGCTGAAAATGAGTGATGTATCATCAGCAAATAAGAGGGCTCTACCACTAATTAATTCTTTAGGTAAACGGTTGATAAATATAACAAAAAAAGCAATGGACCTAGTATTGACCCCTGAGGCACTCCAGCTTGCACCTCTAATTTATTAGATTTATTCTTTACTATACTATTACCAACTACTGTAGTTAGTTCTACACATTGTTTTCTCCCAATAAGATATGATTCAAACCATTTCAGTTCAACCCCATTTACACCTACATTTTGCAGTATTTCCAATAAAGTTCTATGATTAACACAATCAAATGCCTTTGACAGATCTAAGAAGATTGCAGTAGCTTTATCACCTGAATCTATTATATCTATTAGTTTTTCAACTAGGGAAACTATGGCTGTTTTTGTTGATCTCCCTTTCTGGAAGCCATGCTGTTCATCACAGATAAAGTTAGCTTCTTGAAGGTGCAGAAGTAACCTATTTAGAACTACTCTTTCAAAAATTTTACTTATTACATTTAAAATACTAATGGGCCTATAGTTTTCTACCTTTTCTCTATCACCACTTTTGAAGATTGGCAAGATCTTCCCCTCTTTCAAGTTATCTGGAAAAACACCTTGTTCTAATGAATGATTGATCAGATGAATCAAAGGGTCTAACAACTGATCTTTACATTCTTTCAGAATTTTACTGGATACCCCATCCATTCCTACAGTTTTTTTATTATTTAAACTATCAATGATATTTGACAACTCGTCTTGGCATACTGGGTGGAATTTTAATTCGTTCTGAATCCCCTCAGTATTCCTCATGTTTGCATCACTAATACCTGTATTAAGAGATTTTTGAAGATCCTTAGCAACCAGTTGATAATATCTGTTAAAGAAATTACAAATGTCTACACTATCATCAATATATTTGTTATTTTCGTTAATTATTCTGGGGACACTAGTATAAGCATCTACATGAGCTACTTGCCTATTTTTGTTTATTACATCCCACACTGCTGTGTTAAAGTACACACTATTATTCAAAATTTCAGCTGTTTTCTTACATTTCGCTCTTTTCACTTCTCTTGTATAATTTTTCTTTAGAGCTTTGTAATTATCTTCACTTAACATATTTCTAGATAGTTTGAATTCATCATATGCATCTTTAACCCTATTTCTTTCTGCAAGGATATCATCAGTTATCCACTCTTCAATCTTGTCTAATTTGTTCTTTACAGGGACTTTTTTAACTGGACAACTCATAGTAATATGAAACCTTAAAATATTAATGAAACTATCATATTTGTCATTTAAACTATTGCTATTGTAAACCCTACTCCAGTTTTCTTGTAGCAGATTCTGCTTCAAACAATCGATATTCCCCTGTTCACATTGTTGAATTTCTTTCATTACTCTACTCTTTTTAATTGATTTATGACCTTGCAACCCCACCTCTAAGATTTGATAGTCATGATCAGATAGTTCCGAGCTGCCTAATCTTGTTTTAGAGTAATCTATATTAGTAAGGATGTTATCAATTATTGTTTGTGATGTTCTTGTGACTCTGGTATATTCATGAACTTTTATTTCCAAGTTATTCATGCATATAATATCCTTTAAATCTTCTGTCATTTTATTCTGTGTTGCAAAGTCTGTATTGAAATCTCCCGCTACAATAACGTTTGTAAAACGAGTAGTAGTAATCTCTAAAAGCCTATTGAATAGTTCACAAAAATTGTTCCATTCCCCATTTGGTGACCTGTAAATACCTAACACCGCTACTTGGAAATTATTGTCGATTTTTACTCTCAATCCAGTAACTTCTAAATCCATTTCCACAGCAATTTCTCATGGTAATAGATAACATTTAAAGCCTTAATAACATCTGATACAAGAAATTTCGAAAAAAATATTACCAAAAACCCTGCGCATAGCCTTAAGGCTGCTGCAATTAAAAGATAGGAAGAAATTATTGTTGTGTAAAGTCAAAGGACAGGTAACTCAAGTCAAGTGAACACGAAACTCATAAAGCGTTTCTAATACTGGTCACGAGCAGTGCTGTCTTATCAACGCCAGTTTCTACTTCATGACTTCGTGTACTCCGGCCTTCCGGTATTTCGGACAAAATCAAATACGGAAGATGTCCAAGAGACGTAATTAAAAAATCTTGAGAGAGCCAGACATCGTAAGCTCTATAAATGTCTTCTTAAAAACTTTATTTCTTCACGAATAGTTCTACATTCAATAACTTGTGGTTTTGATGCCCGCTTTCTTCGTTGTTCAGTAGCTATTGATACAATAACGGCCCTAAGGCTTGTTTCACACATACCCAGAAGTCGGGTAACCGTTGTTAACTCAGCTGTAGGAACATCGAATCATATGGAGCGCTTCACACTAACCGGTTTTTGAAATCGTATGATACAATGTAATTATTGCCCGGTTTCTCAGTCGTTCAGTAACTCATTCAATAGTGGCCCTAAGGCTTGTTTCAAATACACCTGGAAGTCGGGTAACCGTTGTTTTTCAACCAGGTTTAGGGACATTGTATCTTATGGAGCGCTTCACACTTATCCGATTTCTTAATATCATATGATACAATGCAGTTGTGCCCGTAATCAACACCCGTTACCCGATCGTCGGGTAGGTTTGAAACAAGCCTTAGATACTGAATTATTTACTGAACTACTGAGAAACCAGGCATTCGTGTTTTAACTTCGAATTTTTAGTAGCATTTTGGTGAAAATGAATATGAGGGAAAAGAGATAAAATAGTGTCAATTTTTGTTTTTTGTTTTATTGGTTCAATTTTATCGCTATTTGAAATGTCAAGTTAATCATGAGGTTTTGTTCTTTTAGTTGAATATATTATCACGTCAACAAAGTGAAGTGTTTTTTTTTTTTTTTTTTTTTTTTTTTTAATTTGTACTGTATATTGATCTATAATGAATATTAAGACATGAAGTTGCCACCACCACATTTATTGAATGTGGTTTTGAATAAATGTGGTTTTGTCAACGTCATGTCTCGTTATTTATCATTGATCAATATCACCTTCGCCACTACAAAGAAAGGATATTGATCTTCTTAATTTCTAGAAAATTATAGTAGTTTATACAACGGTTGTATTTCGACTGGTATTTTAACTGCTTTTAAGCTTACTTTTAATTTAACTTACCAAACAATCGGATAACTAACCACACAAATTTGATCTTCTATATCTAGAAAATCATAGTAGTCTATGCAACGGTTGTATTTCGACTGATTTCAAGCTTACGTTAAATTTAACTTACCAAACAATCGGATAACTAACCACACAAATATATTCTAGAATGCGTGTTTGTTGTTAGGTTCAGAATTGAAATTAAAATTAATTTCGACATGTTTAAATCAGCTGATGTCAGTATTGTAAAACATTTATTTTGTCACTGATTTAAAGAAATCCTGCGTTCTGATTGGTCGGACTCCTGACTGAAAAGTGACAGAAGTGTTAAAATAGCTTCATTATGCAACTAGTTTGATAAGGCGTGGAAAAAGCTGTCTTGACATCGCTTTCTAGCCTACTATGTTTACTTTATAAGCTGTAGATGAAGTTGTTTTTTGTATTTTGTTTATTCGTTGTCAGAATTCTTTTTTTGGAATAGATATTTTCTGGATATTATCGCAGAATACGCAATGCGGATAAGCTATTATTCAGAAGCATAAAAAAAGAGAGAAAAAGATTTATTGGTCGACGAATATAGAAATAGCCAGAAAATGGAGGAGCGCCACGTTTATAAAGCAGAAACGTTTCAATAATTCAGCGGCTGCAAAAGTTGCAACTTTAGGGTGAGTGAAAGTGGATGAGAAAGAAAAGAGAGGAAGGGTGAGATAGATTGAAGGAGAGGGGACAGAGAAATAGGGAGAAAGGGAAAGTTTTAGGGAAGGGTGAGTGAGAAATGATGAAGAAAAGAAGTGAGGGGGAAGTGGTATGTAAAAGCAGTGGTGGAGACTGAAGGAAAAGAGACAGGGAATATGTGGAAAATGAAGGAGAGAGCGAGGATAAAGAGAAATAAAGAGAAAGGGACAAATTTGGAGAAGGGTGAGTGAGAAGCGACGGAGAAATGAAATAAGAGGAGGAAATGAAAAAAACATTAGAAGAGGCAGATAAATATGAGAGAAGAACTCTGAGAGAGAAGAACAGAGAAAATAGGAGAAAAAGAAAAGGAAAGCGATAGAAGCTGAGAGGAAGAGAGAAGTGTGAATAAATATTATAAAAGAGTGTGAAAGAAGAAAGAGAAGAGTATGAAGTTGAAAGAGAGCAAAATATGAGTTGGAAGAAAAATTGCATAAAGCTTACAAACTAGGTTTTTTATTAATGTAACTTTAACGTATACTCTAATGTATTTTAACTTTGAATAATGAAATTTAAAGTATGTAGTACATAATTATTTGTGGATAAAACAGAAAACAATCCTATATAAACTCAATGGTTAAAGTTTATAAGTCAAGTATAAATAAATAATGTGTGTTAGATACAACACTACTTATACGTTTTTTACATAGGTCACATTTTTATACGTTTTTATACATTTTTCACATAGGTCTGAGACCTAAGCATGAGTAATAAATTTGAGTATGGGATTGATGAGTTGTACCTACAGTTTTAGGTTGGTTCCGAACCACCGGGAAGTGATTTTACAGCAGAGAACAGAGTCACAGTTGTGATAGATATACTTTTATACTTTTTTTGAGGATGTAGCCCACATAGGTCCTAACCTAACCTAACATGACGGTGATTGATGAGTTGGCCATACAGTTTTAGGTGGGCTCCGAACCATACTGTATTACTGATTTTGATTTGGGGACATTCAAGCATGCTACAACACTCAAAACACTAATTTTCGGGGGAGGGTCCTACGATTTTTTTAGTCTAAACCTTTAATTTGATCCCAATAACTGCTTTATATTAATGTACTTTACAATAAATTTTACAAATCATAGATTATCCCAAAGAAATTTAACAACCATAAATTATTCTAATCGGTTACACCTGGTTTAGCCCAATAAATTTTACAAATCATAGTCCCAAAAATATTTAACAACCATAAATTATCATGTTGAAGATCCATCTTGTTTCCTCTAATATGTATTATAAACTTAAAAAACACTTTTAAAAGCGAAACGGCCGTCACGCCATAACGTGAGTCAATTTCCATTTAAAAGTGTTTTTAAGTTTATAATACATAAATTATCGTAATCGGTTTCACCTGGACCCTGTTCAGCTCCGAGAAACGTACAATTTTGGATTAATAATAAATGTATAAACTTGCAATTTCAAATTAATAATAAATGTAACTGTCACTATCAGCTTCATTAATGAATAAACTGTATTCACGCCATTTTGTCATTCGACCCTATTATTAGAAGCAAGGCAGCAACAATAAGCTGGTCATTATGACGAGTGTATGGCGACAAAAAATGGATGAAAATATGGCAAAAAAAGATGAAAATATGACAAAACGTGGCAAAAATAAATCGTAGCTCCTTGTTTAATGCCTCTGAATAAAACATTTCATTTCCCCCAAACCGACGGTGTTACTTAGCCGTATTAGATCCTCCAACGTACTTTTTGTTATTATTGTTTCTTCTCTCTTCTTCCTCCTCACACCTCTTTCTCCCTCTTCTTTCTTCTTGTTTCTCCCTCGTATTTTACTTTCTCTCACCCACTCACTCAGTGGAACAAATTAATTTTATGTACAACCTTTAGGAAACGGTCAAAATTAAAATAGCTTTCTTTGTAGTGGTGAAGGTGATATTGTGGAAGATAGCCATAATGAAGACTTGAAGTTGTCACAACCACATTTATTGAAAACCGTGAGGTACTAGTTTCGATTGTTACACCATTATCAATCTCAATCAAACTAAAACTAAAGTACAGAGTAGATTAATGTATACTAAACACGGAATGTTTTCGTAAAGGAATAAGCACAGAGTTAGCAGTTCTGGAGTTATCTAAGTTTGTTACTCAGAATCTAGAGGAGAAAAATAAATGCCTAGCAGTATTTTTAGACTTGGCAAAGGCCTTTGACTCAGTATCCCATGATTTATTAATAAAAAAACTTGAGGCAATAGGCATAAAGGGGGTACCACTTGAATGGTTCATATCCTACCTCAATAACCGACAACAAAGGACAAAAGTTGGGAGCCAGATGAGTGCAGAAGGGTCCATGAAGTTTGGAATACCACAAGGGACTGTTCTGGGCCCAATTTTGTATTCAATATTTGCAAATGAGCTGTGCTCCATCCAAATCCAAGGTAGGGTGATAGCCTTTGCAGACGACACAGCACTCCTCTTTCAGGGAAATAACTGGGAAGAAGTATTTCAAATAGTCGAAACAGAACTTTCAAAAATCACTAGATGGCTGGGAAATAATTTACTCTCATTGAATGCAGAAAAAAACAAATTTTTAACATTTTCTTTAACTGATAGTACCAAACCACGTAAGACATTGATAAAACTTCATTATTGTGATAGAATTAATAACAATTGTAATTGCCCACTGATAGAACGCTCAGATAGTATTAAATATCTTGGAATAATAGTAGATGACTTATTAAAATGGGATAAGCACATATCATACACAACTGCAAAAATAAGGAAGCTAATATATAAATTTTATCAGCTGAGGCATATAATTAATAAAGAAATGATAAAAACAGTGTATTTTACATTAGTTGAATCTCTTATAAGATATGGTCTGTTAGTTTGGGGATCCGCAAATTATAGTTTTGTGGATCCAATTTTCAAAATTCAAAAACGTATTTTAAAAATAATGGGGAATAGGGAGGCCCGCTTCCCAACCAGCGAACTATTCATGGAAAACAGAATACTTAGTGTTAGGCAATTGTATATTTTGTTGTTAATCACTCATATAAAGAAAAATGATAATGAAAATAATATTGTAACTCATAGCCACAATACTAGAATAAGAAGCCTCAATTATCAGGATGTACCCAGAATGAACACAGCATTTGGGCAAAGATCAATAGGATATTTAGGGCCAACAATTTACAATAGAATTCCACTGGAAATAAAAGAAGAAAGCAATAATAATAGATTTAAAAAAAAAATAAGGAATTGGTTATATAATATTGGTGTCCACCGTAGTGAGGAGCTCATAGTAAATAGGATGTGAATAGAAATACGATTATGCATACTTAGGTAGTTTTAGGTAGTAAATAGTTTTTATTATTGTAATAGTTATAATGGCTAGTTAGGAATAGTATTAGCTTCATCTAAGGTTTATATTGATGATCACCCCAACACATAATTTTATAGTGGGGAATCATATTTTTTCAAATTTAGCAATGAAATCACTGTGTTTTATATTTAATAATATTGTCATGTTTGAGCTATATCAATAAACTCCTCTGGATGTGTTCTACATCATCCAGAGAAATTATTATTATTATTATTATTAATGCTACTATTGGCTAAGGGAAAAAGTGCCTCTATAACAACCCCGAAACTAGTACCTCACAGTTTTCAATAAATGTGGTTGTGACAACTTCAAGTCTTATGATTCATTATAAAAGGGAGAAAGGGCATCTGATAGACTGAACTTTATTGAAGGTCTGTGATTGGCTGAAGGCCAAAACAAGACATGGCCACTGGTGGGAGGAGCGAGGAGCAGCAAGGAAAAATAAGTGTCAAAATCAAGAACCAAAATCCGGGAACACATAGAAAGCGACAAACAAGAACAAAACACAAGTAGGCTGAAATTACAAAAGTTGAAAATGTTTAAACCGGGAACACATAGGCTAAAGCAACAAACAAGAATTTACAAGCCTTAAATACAAAAACCGAATCGACTTTTGCCGACCATATAATTCAAACTAGACACACTTTTACTGACATCACTATCAACCTACACATTCCACATATAAAATCTAAAGGACACATACTTAGAACAATTTTAAATATACAAACATGACGCACAATAAACAAAACATCCTCAATGAACAATAATTAAATGTTAAATCACACAAACTTTTCTATCACTTTCTGCAAAACGACAATAATTCTCCTAACCCAAACCGACATTGATGATCAAGGATGCTGTTGAAAATGAATCATCACGATTCGAAAACGTTTCAGCCTACGTGAGTAAATTATTTATTTATTCTCAATTAAAAATGGCTGCAAGTCGATTTGCCATAAATAGATAATTTTAATGATATAGATAAATAAATTTAAGAAAAAACATGAATGATGATGAAGAATGATGTTTTGTGTTAAAAATGGTGGATGAGAATGAAAATGAAAATAGAAAGAGATAGAGTGAGTGGGTGGGTGGGTAAGGGGTTGTGAGAGAGAGCGAGGGAGTGAGAGCGAAAGATTTGATAACAAATACATGGTTAATACAAGTATTAACAACGCAGATAGTTATGGATAAAGAAATTCAAGAAACATCATGAATGATGATGAATTTTTCTTGAAGAATGATGAAGAGTGAGAAAGAATGAGAATAAAAATGAAAATAGAGAGAGAAAGACAAAGAGTGAGAGTGAGGGGGTGTGAGTGAGAGCGAAAGATTTGATAACAAATACATGGAATTGTTAGCTTAATTTCACAACAGCTAACACAAGCTAGCTGAGACTGTGGACTTAGCTTCAGCACGAATACTTTAAAGTCGTGAGCCAGGTCGTTCACATTAGCAGCACCGCATAAAATTACAATACCTAATCACGAATAAGCACTCCGCGCCGACATTAAACTCTTTACATCGTGTACACAGTGCACACAGTTTAATGACATTTCTTAAACATCTGGGGCGGATTACGAAATGCTCATGAGTTCTATGTCGCTTCCTGATTGATCATTTTGATCGATAGATTCTTTTTTCTCAAGATTTTGAGATTGAAAATGATGTAACAGATGAAACTATAGTATCTCGTCTGTTAAATGGCTGAATGAGAGCGAAAATGTCAGGATTGATATTTAAACCATTCGATGACAATCAGAAAAACAGTCCATAATAATTAAAGAATTGAATATTTCTTTTTTAAGATTAAGTCTTGAAGTGAAAATCTTGATAGGGTGTTTAAGATCCAAAAGAAAGCAGTTAGGTGTATAGAAAGAGTAAATAGATTGGATTCATGTAGGCCGTTGTTCAAGAGACTTGGTCACCTAACTGTACCCTGCTTATATGTGTATGAAGCTACTTTATATGTAAAAACGAATGATATTAACCAAAATCTTGACGTACATGATTATAATACAAGAAGCCGAGGAGATTATCACTTGGTGAGTCACAATAGTAGCTTATTCAAACAAAAACCTAGTTATATTGGTAGGAAATTCTAAGCTACCGCAGTTTTTAAAGAGTCTTAAAAATATAGAAATATTTAAAAAACAATTGAAAAAATATTTAGTTGATAAAGCTTTTTATAGTGTACAAGAGTTCCTTTCACATCAAAATTGAGCCTCACCTCAACTAATTGATATAGTAATTAATTATGGTATCTAGTGTATATGACTAATGTTGATCTGACTTGTCTTATACTCCTTAACTGGAGTCTCCGGGACGTAATCTACAAAAAAAAAGTATCCGGTTATGGAGTATAGGACAAGTCAAACAATTATATACAATATTACCATTCTTATTTACTAGTTACCATAATAACAATTTCAATTAGTTGAAGTGAGAGGCTCAATTTTGTTCTAAAAAGAACACTTGTTCACTATAAAAAACGTTATTAACTAAACATTTTTTTGAATTGTTGTTCAATTATTTCGATATTTTCAAGATTCGTCAGTCTCCTACCAATATGTATAACTGGTTTTTTTTTTAATAACTGGATATTGTGACTCACCGAGTGATAATCTTCTCGGCTTCTTGTATTATAATCCTGTACGGTACGTCAAGATTTTTGGTAATATCACTCTCTTTAACAACCAAGTGCAGTCTCAAAAAGGTTCATTCTCCTCATAAATATGAGTACAAACAAATGAAACAATAACATATAAATTATGTAATGTTTCAATCAATCAATCAAATCATATTTATTCAATTAGTTGCACATAATTGGCCAGCAAAAAAGACACTGTTCTCTGCTGTAAAATCACTTCCCGGTGGTTCGGAACCCACCTAAAACTGTAGGTCCAATTCATCAATCACCATCATCCAACTCATTACCCACGCACAGGTCTCAGACCTATGTGGGCTTCATCCTCAAAAAAAAAAATATATAAGCAAGACTTAGCAACATTGAATCGTCAATAATAAATGAAAAAGTATTGTGAAGAGGAGACGTCAAAACAACACTGACAGACCCTTGAAGCACCTTGTTCAGTGACATTTAGAATCCAGGGAGAGTCCAGGCATGACCTTGCTGATTTAAATACATGATTTATAAAAAAACATATAGGCCTACTATAGGGTAGATCTACTTGTATACTTAATACTTTCTTCATGCAAAAAATTGTATTTTGCTATCTGTTTTTGCTTTGTTGAGTTTTGTTTTCTGTTTTGTCCTTAATTTCAAGGAAAATCATAATAATCACACTAATATTGTCTACTTAATACTTTCTTCAATGTAATGCTGATATCTTAATCCTATAATTCACAAGAACTGGAAAACAATCAGAATGAATAAATAGTTAATAAGCTTAGATATGACTGACAGTGAACTTGTTTTAATTAAAATCAATCATTCTTTCTTCTTTGTAGAACCTAGGTTTTAATTAAAAACACATAATCACTAAAATAACCTTCTTTAGGTTAGGTTTAATAAGCTTAGATATGACTGACAGTGAACTTGTTTTAATTAAAATCAATCATTCTTTCTTCTTTGTAGAACCTAGGTTTTAATTAAAAACACATACTCACTAAAATAACCTTCTTTAGGTTAGGTTTAATACTTGTTGGCTTGTTGCTGTCATAAAAATAATGTGAAAATTATTTATTTATTGTGACAAACTTACAATGAATTAAACTTGAATTGAAATGAATTAGTAATTAAACTTTTCAATATTTTATCATGGCATTAGTTCTGAAATACTATGTCCTTTTTCAATGAGTAACCTATCATCTTCATTTAAAATAATTTGGGATCATTTTCTAATGTCATTCTCAATACTTAACTACAAGAAAATTAAAATTGTATAGATACTGTCATGAAGATATAAAGTATAATCAACAATATTCACTCTTGAGAAAGCACAAAGCTAAAAATTTAAATAAACGTTATAAATGTTATGATTCAGCTTTCCTTTTCACTCTTTTATATTTTCTAACAATATTATTGGTATCTTTTAACAATATTTGATTGTGTGACATAGTTTTTTCTGTCAATACACAAGCAGCTTAATGCAGACTTTCATTAATAGTCATTTAGTAGCATAATTTGATAAATGTAATGAGAAATGGCATGTAAAAGGTACCATAGTCATTTTATCTCC
This sequence comes from Conomelus anceps, assembly GCA_948455865.1. Taxonomy (NCBI): domain Eukaryota; kingdom Metazoa; phylum Arthropoda; class Insecta; order Hemiptera; family Delphacidae; genus Conomelus; species Conomelus anceps. The sequence goes on from CAOJWK010000375.1 coordinate 137,566, forward strand.
CTAAGCATAGACAACTTGAAACTATGTTCCTTTTATCAAACTCAAACGACTATTAATTTGTCAATATCTGATTAATCTAAATTTTTAGTCTGTGTTAACCTCAATGTTTTGGACAAAGTAAGTTATTCAAAATTTGTGAAGAAAGCTGTTTTGTGTTTGAGTCTGTTGCGCCTTCACATTCATTGTAATTTTGTCACAATAAATAATTAATTTGCACACTATTTTTATGACACCATAACCATTGATCTGGGATAGTAAATGATGGTTCGTCTATGCCAAAACGTATCAAACCTAACCTGAAGAAGGTTAGGTTAGTGATTTTAATTAAAACCTAGGTTCTACAAAAAAGAAAGAATTATTGATTTTAATTAAAACAAGTTCACTTTTTGTCATATTTAAGCTTATGGATGTACATAAATAAAGTTAATTCCATTAAAATTCATAGAGTGAATCATAGTTATTTACACTAAAAGAGATTAGGGTTCTCAATTATTCATTCTTGATTCTTTCCAGTCTTGTGAATTATAGGAATAAGATATCAGCATTTGTCAAATCAGCACTCATCAATCACCATCATTCAACTCATTACCCACGCACAAGTCTCAAACCTATGTGGGCTTCATCCTCCAAAAAAATAGCATTTTAATTCCCGGTTCTTGTGAACTATAGAAACAAAGTATTACGAATAACCAGAGGAACATATTTGGCACTTCTCATACTTTTAAGCTCAAATTCTTTTCCAATTCTTTTAGAATAAAGAAATAAGATATCACCAATTCCCAAGCCAACTTATTTTGCTATTTTAATGCTTTAAAAGCTTTCATTATTTCAAATTTCTTCTCCAAATCTAGTGAGTGGATCACATTTTTTGTATTTTTCCCTTTTGTTTATTATAGATGTCATCTCAATGCAAGTTCATTTTTTGGGGCATAATGTTTTTAAAAAAGCAGCAACCATTCTGCTATTAGCTGTATATTAACATCAATTCAACATCCATATTGTGCTGTTCTGCCAATTGAACTTGAAACGAATTTTGTGTTGCCAAACTAATACAAATAATGTTATAATTGGCAGGAAAGGACAATATGGATACTATATTGAAGTGATAGCCGCGAGCCGTAGCAGGTATCTGTTCAATCAGATAGATAAGCTGCGTTCTCGTAGGTCCTGTTTGTAACGGTGACCGATTAGATTGGCCAGCAAAAAAGACACTGTTCTCTGCTGAAAATCACTTCCCGGTGGTTCGGAACCCACCTAAAACTGTAGTTCCAACTCATAAATCACCATCATCCAACTCATTACCCACGCACAGGTCTCAGACCTATGTGGGCTTCATCCTCAATAAAAAAAGTAAATATTATATTTTTTGATACTCACATTATCCATATTATATGCTATACTACCAATTGATCTTTAAAAAAATTTTCATTCCAAAACTAATACAAATAATTGGTAGTATAGGACAATATGGATAGGCTACGGTATTGAAATAAATAGACATGTTTTAATACTGTACTTAAATTATCCATATTGTGCTATACTGCCAATTGAACTTGAAACGCATGTTGTGTTCAAAAACGAATACAAACAAGAGTAACACACCCAGCAATGCATTGAAGGAATGCAACAGTAGAGTGAGTGCAGTAGTTGCTGCTTATGTCCTTGTCTAGTCTTCCTGTCTGGTGTTGCTTGTTTGGAAAGCAAAAGTTGTCTTCTATTTTTGTCTCCTGCTTCCTTCCTTCTCTTTCTTCTTTCCCATTCCATTATTTTTCTTCATCTTTCACTTCTTCCTTATCCTCCCATCCCATTAATAATCCTCCTTCTGGAATGTTCCATTGCAACTCCAGCTGTTCAAGATGGTGCACTCTGCAACTCTGAAGCATGTAGCAATGCTGCCCAGTCACATATATACGTATACAAATATAGAAAAATAAGTGTGATAGCTATAGGCAGGCGCGGCTCCACCAGGGGGGCGCTCGGACACTGTCCTCCCTGTCAATTTGTGATAAATTGCATAATTATTGAGAATACAATAATTCCACTATATTTTATATTTTCGTCCTTATTTCTTTTTGACAAGAGGAAAGAGAGTGTGGAAGTCTGGAAATAGACAGTAAGATAGTTGAAAATGATCAGCCGCATCGCGGTACGAGAAGAGGTTTTCAGCGAGCCTTTGTAACTATGTTGGGCATTGCTGGGACACTTCCTCTTGCGTCCGGCCAGTGCAGTGCTGCCATATCGAAAATGCTATTCAATGAAAAATTCTCTACGAGAGAAATGGCAACATGAGCCCGGCTGTAAAATACGCTCTTCGGCCGGCGGCCGCAGCTTCATTACGCATGCGCCAATCATGTGGCGCCAATTATCCTCAAAGTTTTTAGTAGAATTGAGGTTAGAATTCATTGGTTGTTTATAAATTATTGTGGATGCAGTAGTGGTACGTGGAATTTGTATTATTCTCTCAATCATCAAGTTGTCCATTCAATGTGATTAATGTGAGCTGTGATTAGTATTAGTTGACTGTATTTAAAATGAATTCTGTGGATTATTTGAAAAATAACGTTTGTGATTTCAAAACGCGATTGGCAGTAAAAAGGCTAGGTCCTCCAAAAATGTCCTGCATAATACCATCGCACAAGATCACACTATACTATCACACAAGATAAATTCCCTAGCAATGCTTTCAGTCGAGCAAAATTTAATTTATTAATTTCTCAACTTCAATGAACTTGTGATTGAAGATTTGGCTTCTGCTAAAAGCGGTAAAATTGAGCTAACTGTCAAATATTGTTGTTTAATCAAACTGTTAAAAACTTTCTGATGATGTAGGCCTTTAAGTAGTGTAAATACATATTTTATTGTCCGATTGACTCTATATTTAGTGTGCCTCATATTCAGTTTTTGGACTGAGCCAATTAAAATAATGCCCCTTTTTTAAAGTAAATGAAAGAATTATAATGACGTTTATTTAGTAGGGAATTATTAATATCAATTGAATGAAACACTTGTGAAAGTGAGACTTAGTGAGAAATAGGATAATCTTGTGATAAATCTGAGCATCTGCTTACAATCTGGATAATGTGCTGTATTCAGTGCCAGGTTTCAAGATGGAGCACTTATACACTCTATTGATATGGATGGTGAGTGAGCCTACACATTAATTTTCCTATTTTTCACAATTACTGTGCAATCGGTTTTTCAAAATAGACTTTATTCAACAGTTTATGGAGCCCATATTCAACTATATTTGCGGAGTTGTATGGTGTGGGGGGGGGGGGTAGTGTCCTCCTCAAATTTCTCAGTCAAAGCCGCCACTGGCTATAGGTATATTTGTGTGGTGAAGTTCAAAATGGAAGAATTTAAGCATGAGTGTGTTTATAAGTGCACTTATGTTTACAATATTTCCATTCTCCATTTTTGTACCTCAAATATTCTTACTCTCTGAAGTGAATTTGGTATTAAAGATAATGAGATGAAATGACCCAATTTATATATTTTTTATATTTATATTTAATTTATATTTTTCTCCAGTAAAAGTGAGTGAAAATCATATATTTAATTGAAATACAGTGTCAGTTTTTGAAATACAGTGTACAGTGTACAGTGTTAATTGAAATACAGTGTACAGTGTCAGTGTCAGTGATATTAGATTGTTAAAAAAGAATTACAACATGGAGTTGTGCAACAAAACTAAGGGAAGTGATAGCCGTGAGCCGTAGCAGGTATCTGTTCAATCAGATAGAGATAAGCTGCGTTCTTCTGGGCACTATTTGTAAGGGTGACCGATTAGGTCAGCAAAAAAGACACTGTTCCCTGCTGTAAAATCACTTCCCGGTGGCTCGGAACCCTCCTAAAACTGTAGGTCCAGCTCATTTATCACCATCATCCAACTCATTACACATTCCCCACGCACAGGTCTCAGACCTATATGGGCTTCATCCTCCGGACAAAAAATAGTTGTGACTCGATCAAATATTTTTCAGAATTGGTGATGTAATAGTTTGATGCATAGGTCTAATTTATTTCTTATTCCACAAATAATTATAAATTAATTCGATGATTAATTATGTTGAATATGATATTATTTACAGTTTATAAATGCGGGTGTAGTTTGCTATATTTAGAATAATAACGCTGTTTAAAATAACCATATTAGTTAAATAAATTGGGAAAAACATGCTAAGGTGAATATGAATTTTTTAAAAAATAATAAGAATGATAATGATTATAATAAACATTCTAATTGCAAGAAGTTGCGCTTGGGCAGCCATCATTGATTTTATTACGGAAAAAGGATATTCAGATTTTAATAGAATAAAGATATCTATCGCTTTTTAAAGGATGTAATAATGGTGAGAATCATTGATTAAAAAATGGAAGGTTAGATTCTTTGGAAGGCGGTCTCCCCTTCCTTACAGTGAATAAGTTATCCAACACATGTATGTAACTCGCAATATGTCACTCATGAAGTAACACAAGTACTGCACGTAACAAGTAAGATACACAACATAACATCATGTTGCATGTTGTGTCTTAACTTTGTTCTTAATGTTTTTTCCTATACTATTGCAATGGGATGTCCGATAGCAAGTAGTAATGCAACAACTGTGATTCCTTGATAGTTAACTCATTATTGAAGATAGGATATTAAGATATTCATTTAATTATTCATTTATTCATTAATTCATTCATGAAGTCAACAGGTTACTCCTTATGAGCCTCCAATCCAAAATGCGTAAAAAAAATAAAACTTTTATTGGAAAAAATAAAAATATATAATACAGTGATAGAAACACAGACTAAAGAATATTGATTACAAAATTAGTTTTTTAAATTCATCACTTTATGTGGAATCCATGTCTTAATCTATTAATTATTATGTTGAATATTTGGCAATAATAATACTCTAATAATAAACAATAAAAAAATGATTGATTCAAGAAAGCTCCTAATTTTGTTTTTAATTTATCAATTTTTGTGGAATACATGTCTCAATCTCAATCTATTATTTATTATGTTAAACAATTTTTATATTTTTTATCTTCATTTTATGTAGATTACGTCTAGAAGACTCCAGTTAAAGAGACAACAATTATACACCAGTTACCATAGCTACTAAATCAATTAGTTGTTGTGAGGCTTGATTTTGATGTGAAAGGAACTCTTGTACACTATAAAAAGCTTTATCAACTAAATATTTTTCCAATTGTTTTTAAAATACTTCTATATTTTCAAGACTCTGTAACAACTGTGGTAGCTTGCTGTAGAGTTTCCTACAAATATAACTAGGTTTTGGTAGTTAAATTTTCTTCTATACACTGTATTATTTACTAAAAAGAATGAAAGAACATCAAAATATAATAGTGTCTTTAAAGAGATTAATAGTAATAAAGTTTAAAAATAGCTTAAAAACACATATTTTTCTGTGATGGGCAGTTTGAACTTGTATAAAATTCATCAAACATGCAAAATAGTGTTTTATTTGGGTAACCATAGTTGGAAGACCTTCTAATCCCCTCTCTTTTCTACACCACAACTCCTTATTGTTCAGCCTTCTTGTTTTTTATTGAGTGTTATACATAATGTTTTATTATTGTACTGTTATGTTTGTTTTTGGATTATATGTGTTAATAAATTGAAATTGAAAATTGAAATTTATTCTTGAAAAATTTATTTGATGTATATTCATGAGAGCTCTGCAAAATTTATTATAAATCAGAATGATAAATCTCCAATTCTATTCTTATTATTTGTTTTTATAAGAAATACATTTTCATAACGATATTAACGCAGATAACTGTAGCCTCTTATCATCAGTTATTCCTTTCATTAATCTATTTTATTTCTCATATCTTTACTATAAAACCTTTCTTGGTTCTGAAAGAACTGGCAGTTTATTAAACTGAGAATATAATTATAGAGCTCTGAAGGAGCTTGTACACTTGCAGAAATTTACAAATTTAAATTAAATGTAAAAAAGTACATTATTATTAATGTTACTTATTAAATAATGTACTTGTACACTTGTACATTGATATTGTTATGCATGAAAATAGTATTGCATTGTATAGTTCTAAAAATGATACCTTTTTCTTCTACTTAAAATAAACTGTTTACAAGACTTTATTCAATATAAGGGTTTATTTTAATTTCATTTTAGTTGAAGATTGTGTAAATTTGATAAGTTTTTCTTGTTACAGGTTGGTATTTGTTTTGATGACATTCTGATGACAGCTTATTAAGACTGTGAGTAAAAAAATTTAAAAAGCTTGCCTAATTTTTAAGTTTTTATTTTATTATTAATTTCTATTAGTAAAATTAATTAAGCTCACTCAAGGGGACAATTTCATTTATGAAATTTAATAATCCATGTACAATTAATCAGTACCGTATTTAGTACTTCTGTGAACATGTTAAAAATGCTGGTACAAAATGCAACTGTTATTACTAGTAGTACTGTAAACATTAGACCTCACGCCCAAGAATAAGGGTGCTTGTACAGAGGAACATACTCGATCTAGGCTACTCAAGGAAAATCACCATCGCAAAATCAGACCTAACCCTTGATTCAGTATGCGTAGTCCATTTCAGGTCTGTTTTTCAAAAAAGGTCACTCTGTAGCACATCAACAAGGCTGTGTTTTCTATTTGCAAAACAGCTGATTGCTCAAATTAGATGTCTGATGAATAAGTTTATAAAACAATATTAATTTTATATTTGTGTATCATTTCCTTAGTAATCACTTGTTATTATACGTGATTGAAATATTGGAAATGATTTGTTTCAAACAAATATGTTATTCTTATGAATGATAACTTTATTCATAAAATATGAATAAGTCTCAACCAGATGAGTAAGAGGGCCGAGGGCTGTCTTGAAAACTGATTCCAATATCATATAGATAAATAGATTTTATTCTCAAAAGAAAAATAGCAATATACAGTGTTTTTTCTTTTCTACAAAAAAACTATGTTCGATCCAAAAATATAATTAATTAAAAAAACAATATAAAAAAAAATTAAACTTAAAGATAAAATACAATCCAGCACACAAGATGCAGCCTGTGGACCGCTGGAGAGAGTCTATAAAATAAACCTATTTTACAATGAAAGAGATAGAAGAAAAGAAGAAAACTAAAAAAGAAACATATGATGGAGAAGCTCATTTTAAAAATCATATGTTTCTACAGAAGAAGGCCTGGTTGCCTTTCCTTTTTTCCTTTCAAATATAGCCTACTTTAAACGCAAGCAAATTTTGAAAATACTAACATAGATGACAGATATCGCTGGACATTTTTTAAAGGAAGATCCTTGGAAAATTTAATAGAATTAGGCCCACGCGTTTAGCAGTAAATGCGTGACAGACAGACAAATGCAAAACGGTCGACTTGAAACAGAGACATCGCTTCGTTCGATCAAAAAGAAATTCACAAGCCTTGTGGGTAGTTGAATTTGTAGGGCAGCTTGATTTCATTCTAGCACAGTATCTTGCACGATGTCCACAAACATCTCATAATTCCATCAACATGCATGCACACTCTCACCAAATGCATTCTATGTGCAGAAACTGCAGTTTGCATTGCACTTGTGTACATGCAGTTAGTGTGTTTGTTTTGCATGAATGGCGCGGGGGGGGGGGGGTTGGTCGTGTGTGAGGGGGTTGGGAGGTTTGTTCGTCTGCGGACTACCCTTGGTGTTTCCTTTGCTCTGCAGCCACCCCTATATTATGCTACACATGCAGTGTCGTTTTGCTTTAAGCCCACCCTTCACTAGGGTAGCTGTGGGTCTTTTTCTCTCTTTGAATCACTCTCTTACTCTCTCTAACAGTTTTTCTCTCTTTCTATCTCGCTGTCATGCCTTCTTTCTTCTCTCATAACACTGTTTTATATCAATTCCTGTGGAATTAGTCAATTTACATTTATTCTCTCATCCTTCCTTTCCCTACCACACTCATTCTCTTTCTTTCTTTCTTTCTCTCTTATAACAAAAACCAAATATTTATTTATTTATTTATATGTTTTATACTTAAAAATTACAAACGATAGAGGCTTACAGAAAATGCTAAAACAAACCTCATTGAATACATTAGATTGACTAAAAACGAACAAGGAAATCACAAAACAAAAATTTAAACGCTAAGCTAAAAATGAAATAAGTCAAAATACATACAATAAGAGAACGGCATGAAATAAAAGCATAAAGAAAAATAATCCTAAATATTAATTAACTTTAAACAATAAAATACAGTACTAAAATAGTTAGAAAATCACATGAAAACAGTATAAAGAAAAAAAAACCCTAAACATTTGTTAACTCTGAACAAAGAATTAATAGAACAGCTAGAAATAATCACTCACTCCCCCCCCCCCCCCCACTGTCTCTCTCTTCCTCTATTTAATATTTAATTTAATTTTCCATTTTTATCATTAGTAACTTATCATTTTATTAATTATTATAAATTTTTATTCTTAATAATTTGTTGAATTACTTATGATATATTTTCGGCTTACAATAATTGTTTTAGTGGAGTGTAATAGAGGGCCGGCTGCGCCCTAGCTCAGCCCTCTTAGGCTAAATAAAGACAAATTTATTTTCTCACTCATTCTCTCTCCCCTCCCTCTCTTTCTCCTCACCCTCTCTCACTCACTCACTCTCATGTTTCTTTCTTTCTATTGTCATTTTTATCAATTCCTACAAAATATAGCCTTAACTTACAATTTAAATATAAAATTAACTACAGATTTACTTGAATAACTTAGCCTAAATATAGAATTCAACTTAATTCTTCCTTTACCAGTATCACCATTTCTCACTCATTCCCTCTCTCTCCAATTCTCTGTTTTTTTTTATATAGCACTGTTTTTATAAAATTTCTAGGAAATAGTCAATTTTCAACTCAATA
>CAOJWK010000376.1:0-7500 GCA_948455865.1 Conomelus anceps
AGGTTAAATCATAAAAACCAGGATCAATTTTATAAAGGCTGTTTCCAGTCTAGAAATTGAGTAATCCTGAACACACCATTCTTCTGACGGGCCTCTCTTACCCATAGTACTGAGAAAATTCTTTGAGACGAAAATCAAGTAACAGCGAGATCTATTTTTTCTAACCGAAGACGTGCACTATAGCCGGTCAAAATTTTATCAAAAAGTAAGCAAATTTTGCTGAAGAGCACAACATTTTCTGACATCAGACCCCTCTAGCATCAGTATCCAATCAGTAATGCAAAACCTACCCACACACATAAAAAGTTCCCAGCCAGAGTTTAAAAACACCCCTTCATCAATAGTAAAAATTGTATTTATGTTTCCCCTTTGAACATCGCCCTTGCCGATATCACAACCTCACCAACGGATGGAAGAGACGACCTCACCAACAGGAGGAAGACACGACCTCACCAACAGATGGAAGAGACGACCTCACCAACAGGAAGAAGACACGACCTCACCAACAGAACCAAGACACGACCTCTCACCAACAGGAGGAAGATACGACCTTACCAACAGAAAGAAGACACGACCTCACCAACAGAACCAAGACACGACCTCACCAACAGGAGGAAGATACGACCTTACCAACAGAAAGAAGAGACGACCTCACCAACAGGAGAAAGAGACGACCTCACCAACAGGAGGAAGACACGACCTCGACGACAGAAAGAAGAGACGACCTCACCAACAGGACGAAGATACGACCTCATCAACAGAACGAAGACACGACCTCATCAACAGAAACAAGACACGACCTCACCAACAGGAGGAAGACACGACCTCACCAACAGAACCAAGACACGACCTCACCAACAGAGGAAGATACGACCTTACCAACCAGAAAGAAGAGACGACCTCACCAACAGGAGGAAGACACGACCTCACCAATAGGAAAAAACAACTTTACCAACACTCTCACGACCTCACCAACAGAAAATAACAACTTTACCAACACTTTCACGACCTCACCTATAGAATTAAACACTTAAACCAACACTTTCACGACCTCACCTATAGAATTAAACACTTGAACCAACACTTTCACGACCTCACTAACAGAAAAAGAAAACTTTACCAACACTCTCACGACCTCACCAACAGATAATAACAACTTTACCAACACTTTCACGACCTCACCTATAGAATTAAACACTTAAACCAACACTTTCACGACCTCACCTATAGAATTAAACACTTAAACCAACACTTTCACGACCTCACTAACAGAAAAAGAAAACTTTACCAACACTCTCACGACCTCACCAACAGATAATAACAACTTTACCAACACTTTCACGACCTCACCTATAGAATTAAACACTTAAACCAACACTTTCACGACCTCACCTATAGAATTAAACACTTAAACCAACACTTTCACGACCTCACCTATAGAATTAAACACTTGAACCAACACTTTCACGACCTCACTAACAGAAAAAGAAAACTTTACCAACACTCTCACGACCTCACCAACAGATAATAACAACTTTACCAACACTCTCACGACCTCACCAACAGAAAATAACACTTTACCAAAACTTTCACGACCTCACCTATAGAATTAATAACTTAGACCAACACTTTCACGACCTCACCAGCAGAAAAAAGCCAAAAAAACGGCCTTCTTAACAGGAAAAAACATGCAAAAAAAAGCGGTTTTTTCCAGCATTTTCAATTTTTTTTCCAACAGGTTGAAGACACGACCTCACCAACAGAACCAAGACACGACCTCACCAACAGGAGGAAGATACGACCTTACCAACAGAAAGAAGACACGACCTCACCAACAGAACCAAGACACGACCTCACCAACAGGAGGAAGATACGACTTTACCAACAGAAAGAAGAGACGACCTCACCAACAGGAGAAAGAGGACGACCTCACCAACAGGAGGAAGACACGACCTCGATGACAGAAAGAAGAGACGACCTCACCAACAGAACGAAGACACGACCTCATCAACAGAAACAAGATACGACCTCACCAACAGGAGGAAGACACGACCTCACCAACAGAACCAAGACACGACCTCACCAACAGGAGGAAGATACGACCTTACCAACAGAAAGAAGAGACGACCTCACCAACAGGAGAAAGAGACGACCTCACCTACAGAATTAAACACTTAAACCAACACTTTCACGACCTCACCAACAGAAAAAGAAAACTTTACCAACACTCTCACGACCTCACCAACAGAAAATAACAACTTTACCAACACTTTCACGACCTCACCTATAGAATTAAACACTTAAACCAACACTTTCACGACCTCACCTATAGAATTAAACACTTAAACCAACACTTTCACGACCTCACCAACAGAAAATAACAACTTTACCAACACTTTCACGACCTCACCTATAGAATTAAACACTTAAACCAACACTTTCACGACCTCACCAACAGAAAAAGAAAACTTTACCAACACTTTCACGACCTCACCTATAGAATTAAACACTTAAACCAACACTTTCACGACCTCACCTATAGAATTAAACACTTAAACCAACACTTTCACGACCTCACCAACAGAAAATAACAACTTTACCAACACTTTCACGACCTCACCTATAGAATTAAACACTTAAAACCAACACTTTCACGACCTCACCAACAGATAATAACAACTTTACCAACACTTTCACGACCTCACCAACAGAAAAAATCATTTTTACCAACTCTTTTCACGACCTCACCTATAGAATTAAACAGTTAGGACCAACACTTTCACGACCTCACCAGCAGAAAAAAGCCAAAAAACGGCCTTCTTAACAGGAAAAAAACATGCAAAAAAAAGCGGTTTTTTCCAGCATTTTCAATTTTTTTTCAACAGGTTGAAGACACGACCTCATCAACAGAAAGAAGAGACGACCTCACCAACAGGAGGAAGACACGACCTCACCAATAGGAAAAAACAACTTTACCAACACTCTCACGACCTCACCAACAGAAAATAACAACTTTACCAACACTTTCACGACCTCACCTATAGAATTAAACACTTAAACCAACACTTTCACGACCTCACCAACAGAAAAAGAAAACTTTACCAACACCTCTCACGACCTCACCAACAGAAAATAACAACTTTACCAACACTTTCACGACCTCACCTATAGAATTAAACACTTAAAACCAACACTTTCACGACCTCACCTATAGAATTAAACACTTAAACCAACACTTTCACGACCTCACCAACAGAAAATAAACAACTTTACCAACACTTTCACGACCTCACCTATAGAATTAAACACTTAAACCAACACTTTCACGACCTCACCAACAGAAAAAGAAAACTTTACCAACACTTTCACGACTCACCTATAGAATTAAACACTTAAACCAACACTTTCACGACCTCACCTATAGAATTAAACACTTAAACCAACACTTTCACGACCTCACCAACAGAAAATAACAACTTTACCAACACTTTCACGACCTCACCTATAGAATTAAACACTTAAACCAACACTTTCACGACCTCACCCTATAGAATTAAACACTTGAACCAACACTTTCACGACCTCACTAACAGAAAAAGAAAACTTTACCAACACTCTCACGACCTCACCAACAGATAATAACAACTTTACCAACACTTTCACGACCTCACCTATAGAATTAAACACTTAAACCAACACTTTCACGACCTCACCAACAGATAATAACAACTTTACCAACACTTTCACGACCTCACCAACAGAAAAAATCATTTTTACCAACTCTTTCACGACCTCAACCTATAGAATTAAACAGTTAGACCAACACTTTCACGACCTCACCAGCAGAAAAAAGCCAAAAAACGGCCTTCTTAACAGGAAAAAACATGCAAAAAAAAGCGGTTTTTTCCAGCATTTTCAATTTTTTTTCAACAGGTTGAAGACACGACCTCATCAACAGAAAGAAGAGACGACCTCACCAACAGGAGGAAGACACGACCTCACCAATAGGAAAAAACAACTTTACCAACACTCTCACGACCTCACCAACAGAAAATAACAACTTTACCAACACTTTCACGACCTCTACCTATAGAATTAAACACTTAAACCAACACTTTCACGACCTCACCAACAGAAAAAGAAAACTTTACCAACACTCTCACGACCTCACCAACAGAAAATAACAACTTTACCAACACTTTCACGACCTCACCTATAGAATTAAACACTTAAACCAACACTTTCACGACCTCACCTATAGAATTAAACACTTAAACCAACACTTTCACGACCTCACCAACAGAAAATAACAACTTTACCAACACTTTCACGACCTCACCTATAGAATTAAACACTTAAACCAACACTTTCACGACCTCACCAACAGAAAAAGAAAACTTTACCAACACTTTCACGACCTCACCTATAGAATTAAACACTTAAACCAACACTTTCACGACCTCACCTATAGAATTAAACACTTAAACCAACACTTTCACGACCTCACCAACAGAAAATAACAACTTTACCAACACTTTCACGACCTCACCTATAGAATTAAACACTTAAACCAACACTTTCACGACCTCACCTATAGAATTAAACACTTGAACCAACACTTTCACGACCTCACTAACAGAAAAAGAAAACTTTACCAACACTCTCACGACCTCACCAACAGATAATAACAACTTTACCAAACACTTTCACGACCTCACCTATAGAAATTAAACACTTAAACCAACACTTTCACGACCTCACTAACAGAAAAAGAAAACTTTACCAACACTCTCACGACCTCACCCAACAGATAATAACAACTTTACCAAAACTTTCACGACCTCACCTATAGAATTAAACACTTAGACCAACACTTTCACGACCTCACCAGCAGAAAAAAGCCAAAAAACGGCCTTCTTAACAGGAAAAAAACATGCAAAAAAAAAGCGGTTTTTTTCCAGCATTTTCAATTTTTTTTCAACAGGTTGAAGACACGACCTCATCAACAGAAAGAAGAGACGACCTCACCAACAGGAGGAAGACACGACCTCACCAATAGGAAAAAACAACTTTACCAACACTCTCACGACCTCACCAACAGAAAATAACAACTTTACCAACACTTTCACGACCTCACCTATAGAATTAAACACTTAAACCAACACTTTCACGACCTCACCTATAGAATTAAACACTTGAACCAACACTTTCACGACCTCACTAACAGAAAAAGAAAACTTTACCAACACTCTCACGACCTCACCAACAGAAAATAACAACTTTACCAACACTTTCACGACCTCACCTATAGAATTAAACACTTAAAACCAACACTTTCACGACCTCACCTATAGAATTAAACACTTAAACCAACACTTTCACGACCTCACTAACAGAAAAAGAAAACTTTACCAACACTCTCACGACCTCACCAACAGATAATAACAACTTTACCAACACTTTCACGACCTCACCTATAGAATTAAACACTTAAACCAACACTTTCACGACCTCACCTATAGAATTAAACACTTAAACCAACACTTTCACGACCTCACCTATAGAATTAAACACTTGAACCAACACTTTCACGACCTCACTAACAGAAAAAGAAAACTTTACCAACACTCTCACGACCTCACCAACAGATAATAACAACTTTACCAACACTCTCACGACCTCACCAACAGAAAATAACAACTTTACCAAAACTTTCACGACCTCACCTATAGAATTAATAACTTAGACAACACTTTCACGACCTCACCAGCAGAAAAAAAGCCAAAAAACGGCCTTCTTAACAGGAAAAAACATGCAAAAAAAAGCGGTTTTTTCCAGCATTTTCAATTTTTTTTCCAACAGGTTGAAGACACGACCTCACCAACAGAACCAAGACACGACCTCACCAACAGGAGGAAGATACGACCTTACCAACAGAAAGAAGACACGACCTCACCAACAGAACCAAGACACGACCTCACCAACAGAGGAAGATACGACCTTACCCAACAGAAAGAAGAGACGACCTCACCAACAGGAGAAAGAGACGACCTCACCAACAGATGGAAGAGACGACCTCACCAACAGGAAGAAGACACGACCTCACCAACAGAACCAAGACACGACCTCACCAACAGGAGGAAGATACGACCTTACCAACAGAAAGAAGACACGACCTCACCAACAGGAGAAAGAGACCGACCTCACCAACAGATGGAAGAGACGACCTCACCAACAGGAAGAAGACACGACCTCACCAACAGAACCAAGACACGACCTCACCAACAGGAGGAAGATACGACCTTACCAACAGAAAGAAGACACGACCTCACCAACAGAACCAAGACACGACCTCACCAACAGGAGGAAGATACGACCTCACCAACAGAACCAAGACACGACCTCACCAACAGGAGGAAGATACGACCTTACCAACAGAAAGAAGAGACGACCTCACCAACAGGAGAAAGAGACGACCTCACCAACAGGAGGAAGACACGACCTCGACGACAGAAAGAAGAGACGACCTCACCAACAGGACGAAGATACGACCTCACCAACAGGAGGAAGATACGACCTTACCAACAGAAAGAAGACACGACCTCACCAACAGAACCAAGACACGACCTCACCAACAGGAGGAAGATACGACCTTACCAACAGAAAGAAGAGACGACCTCACCAACAGGAGAAAGAGACGACCTCACCAACAGGAGGAAGACACGACCTCGACGACAGAAAGAAGAGACGACCTCACCAACAGAACGAAGACACGACCTCATCAACAGAAACAAGATACGACCTCACCAACAGGAGGAAGACAACGACCTCACCAACAGAACCAAGACACGACCTCACCAACAGGAGGAAGATACGACCTTACCAACAGAAAGAAGAGACGACCTCACCAACAGGAGAAAGAGACGACCTCACCTACAGAATTAAACACTTAAACCAACACTTTCACGACCTCACCAACAGAAAAAGAAAACTTTACCAACACTCTCACGACCTCACCAACAGAAAATAACAACTTTACCAACACTTTCACGACCTCACCTATAGAATTAAACACTTATTATAATTACCACACAAAATCCTAACTTTACTCAATATTAGATGTGGAACATCCCTATGGCTACCCATGCTATTCCATACAAAAAACTTTGTCAATCTCTTACTTTCATTAATTGAAACCTTTTTATAGGCAAATTATTGTTGCAACCTAAACTTTTGATTGTAACCAATTCCAACACTGCACTGTCACTGTCACATCACTGAACAGAAGACACGAGCTCACCACAGAGTAGAGACACGACCTCACCAACAGAAGAAAGATACGACCTCACCAACAGAAGGAAGGAAGACACGACCTCACCAACACTCTCTACAGTTTTGCAGGAGATCTATCTTATTCCATAGCTCTTGTTCCACATCAGTCTCAACTCTTCTTCACTTTCTTGGTCAGAACGACTGGTCAGTGGACCAGGCACACTGTCT
>CAOJWK010000376.1:15000-22500 GCA_948455865.1 Conomelus anceps
CCCCAATCCCAAGCACGAAGGAGGTTCAGCGGGTTACCCGGTCCTTTCGGACAGGGAAGACACGCTGATTCCTTCAGTGTAGCGCGCGTGCGGCCCAGGACATCTAAGGGCATCACAGACCTGTTATTGCTCAGTCTCGTGCGGCTAGAAGCCGCCTGTCCCTCTAAGAAGAGATATGATCGCTGGTAGCACGATTGCTGATACCAGATACGTCTAGTTAGTAGGCTAGAGTCTCGTTCGTTATCGGAATTAACCAGACAAATCGCTCCACCAACTAAGAACGGCCATGCACCACCACCCACCGAATCAAGAAAGAGCTATCAATCTGTCAATCCTTCCGGTGTCCGGGCCTGGTGAGTTTTCCCGTGTTGAGTCAAATTAAGCCGCAGGCTCCACTCCTGGTGGTGCCCTTCCGTCAATTCCTTTAAGTTTCAGCTTTGCAACCATACTTCCCCCGGAACCCAAAAGCTCTGGTTTCCCGGAAGCTGCCCGCCGGGTCATCGGAGGGACGCCGGCGGATCGCTGGCAGGCATTGTTTATGGTTAGAACTAGGGCGGTATCTGATCGCCTTCGAACCTCTAACTTTCGTTCTTGATCGACGGGAACATACTTGGCAAATGCTTTCGCTTCGGTCCGTCTTGCGACGATCCAAGAATTTCACCTCTAACGTCGCAATACGAATGCCCCCGCCTGTCCCCATTGATCATTACCTCAGATTCCGGAAACCAACAAAATAGAACCGAGGTCCTATTCCATTATTCCATGCACACAGTATACAGGCATGACAAGCCTGCTTGAAGCACTCTAATTTGTTCAAAGTAAACGTGCCGGCCCGCCTCGACACTCGGTGAAGAGCACCGCGGCGGGATTATGAAAGCGGCCCGAAACCAGAGCTGAGCTGAGCAGAGCTTAGCACAACTAAGATTCCTGGCACGCCACCGACAGGACGTCCCGCAAAACGCCAGTTGGCACCGACAGGCGGTGAACCGGCGTCGAAGGACACAGATCCAACTACGAGCTTTTTAACCGCAACAACTTTAATATACGCTATTGGAGCTGGAATTACCGCGGCTGCTGGCACCAGACTTGCCCTCCAATTGATACTTGTACAAGGATTTAGAGTATACTCATTCCGATTACAGGGCCTCGGATGAGTCCTGTATCGTTATTTTTCGTCACTACCTCCCCGTGCCGGGAGTGGGTAATTTGCGCGCCTGCTGCCTTCCTTGGATGTGGTAGCCGTTTCTCAGGCTCCCTCTCCGGAATCGAACCCTGATTCCCCGTTACCCGTTACAACCATGGTAGGCGCAGAACCTACCATCGACAGTTGATAAGGCAGACATTTGAAGGATGCGTCGCCGGTACTGAGACCGTGCGATCTGCCAAAAGTTATTCAGAGTCACCAAGGAGTACGGCGCAGTTGGCAAGCCAACTGACGTCGATTGGTTTTGATCTAATAAAAGCGCCCCTTCCATTTCTGGTCGGGACTCTGTTTGCATGTATTAGCTCTAGAATTACCACAGTTATCCAAGTAATGGATTGTACGATCCAAGGAACCATAACTGATTTAATGAGCCTTTTGCGGTTTCACCTTAATGAGGCTTGTACTGAGACTTGCATGGCTTAATCTTTGAGACAAGCATATGACTACTGGCAGGATCAACCAGGGAGCTTTCACTTGAGCTGTTATATAGCTCTTGGAACATTCACTCAAAGAACTTCTGAATAGAGAGATCTTGAGATTTTATGCTCCTCTGAGAGACCCACAGTTACAAGCTATGTGCAAGCACTGCGGACTCTCATGAATGGATTGATTGTTACGTGTGTAGAACACACTTTTGCAACACACAGCTGGTGTGTGTTGTGTATTTGAATTTTTTCACTTCTTGAATCTATGTTTAAGCTTGTCAATCGACAGAGCTGAGTATTCAAGCTCATATTATGAGCATGAACATTTCACATTGCGAGAACAAACACCACATTGAGTGGGGAACTCGACAACGCATCACAGTTCTCTTGCATGGATGCAAGCGAGTTAAAATTCATTATCAAACATGAATAGGTGCCAGAAACAGTGTTAGCAACACTGAAACCCAACACCGCACCATAATAACATACAGTGAACATATGCTGTCTTGCTAAACAAGGTTGCAAGCGCTGCTCTCTTCAAAAAGCTCTAGCGACTTGCAATGATAAATAAGGCTCACCAGTAAACCTTCGTTGAAGAGTGGTGCATAACTGCAGTGCTCTACCAACAGGATCCACAAAATAAGTGGCACCCAGAGACTAGTCTCGTTTTGTGGGTGAGTACTGGATTGAACCAACATGATAATCATTGCTCCAATAATGTGTGCTTTTCTAGGAGTCACATCATACTCCAGTTCACCATGGCCACAGAGTGTAAATTTGCTCGAACTACACTGCCACCACCATAGTACTGAAAATCTTTTTTGAGACGAAAATTGAGCTCAAGCGAGATTTCATTTTAAACCCAGAGGATGTGGACCTATGTTGGTTAAATCTGTGTCAATAGTCAGCAAATTTATCCAAACAGTAGGGCTCAATCCCCTTATTCAGGTTAAATCATAAAAACCAGGATCAATTTTATAAAGGCTGTTTCCAGTCTAGAAATTGAGTAATCCTGAACACACCATTCTTCTGACGGGCCTCTCTTACCCATAGTACTGAGAAAATTCTTTGAGACGAAAATCAAGTAACAGCGAGATCTATTTTTTCTAACCGAAGACGTGCACTATAGCCGGTCAAAATTTTATCAAAAAGTAAGCAAATTTTGCTGAAGAGCACAACATTTCTGACATCAGACCCCTCTAGCATCAGTATCCAATCAGTAATGCAAAACCTACCCACACACATAAAAAGTTCCCAGCCAGAGTTTAAAACACCCCTTCATCAATAGTAAAAATTGTATTTATGTTTCCCCTTTGAACATCGCCCTTGCCGATATCACAACCTCACCAACGGATGGAAGAGACGACCTCACCAACAGGAGGAAGACACGACCTCACCAACAGATGGAAGAGACGACCTCACCAACAGGAAGAAGACACGACCTCACCAACAGAACCAAGACACGACCTCACCAACAGGAGGAAGATACGACCTTACCAACAGAAAGAAGACACGACCTCACCAACAGAACCAAGACACGACCTCACCAACAGGAGGAAGATACGACCTTACCAACAGAAAGAAGAGACGACCTCACCAACAGGAGAAAGAGACGACCTCACCAACAGGAGGAAGACACGACCTCGACGACAGAAAGAAGAGACGACCTCACCAACAGGACGAAGATACGACCTCATCAACAGAACGAAGACACGACCTCATCAACAGAAACAAGACACGACCTCACCAACAGGAGGAAGACACGACCTCACCAACAGAACCAAGACACGACCTCACCAACAGGAGGAAGATACGACCTTACCAACAGAAAGAAGAGACGACCTCACCAACAGGAGGAAGACACGACCTCACCAATAGGAAAAAACAACTTTACCAACACTCTCACGACCTCACCAACAGAAAATAACAACTTTACCAACACTTTCACGACCTCACCTATAGAATTAAACACTTAAACCAACACTTTCACGACCTCACCTATAGAATTAAACACTTGAACCAACACTTTCACGACCTCACTAACAGAAAAAGAAAACTTTACCAACACTCTCACGACCTCACCAACAGATAATAACAACTTTACCAACACTTTCACGACCTCACCTATAGAATTAAACACTTAAACCAACACTTTCACGACCTCACCTATAGAATTAAACACTTAAACCAACACTTTCACGACCTCACTAACAGAAAAAGAAAACTTTACCAACACTCTCACGACCTCACCAACAGATAATAACAACTTTACCAACACTTTCACGACCTCACCTATAGAATTAAACACTTAAACCAACACTTTCACGACCTCACCTATAGAATTAAACACTTAAACCAACACTTTCACGACCTCACCTATAGAATTAAACACTTGAACCAACACTTTCACGACCTCACTAACAGAAAAAGAAAACTTTACCAACACTCTCACGACCTCACCAACAGATAATAACAACTTTACCAACACTCTCACGACCTCACCAACAGAAAATAACAACTTTACCAAAACTTTCACGACCTCACCTATAGAATTAATAACTTAGACCAACACTTTCACGACCTCACCAGCAGAAAAAAGCCAAAAAACGGCCTTCTTAACAGGAAAAAACATGCAAAAAAAAGCGGTTTTTTCCAGCATTTTCAATTTTTTTTCCAACAGGTTGAAGACACGACCTCACCAACAGAACCAAGACACGACCTCACCAACAGGAGGAAGATACGACCTTACCAACAGAAAGAAGACACGACCTCACCAACAGAACCAAGACACGACCTCACCAACAGGAGGAAGATACGACTTTACCAACAGAAAGAAGAGACGACCTCACCAACAGGAGAAAGAGACGACCTCACCAACAGGAGGAAGACACGACCTCGATGACAGAAAGAAGAGACGACCTCACCAACAGAACGAAGACACGACCTCATCAACAGAAACAAGATACGACCTCACCAACAGGAGGAAGACACGACCTCACCAACAGAACCAAGACACGACCTCACCAACAGGAGGAAGATACGACCTTACCAACAGAAAGAAGAGACGACCTCACCAACAGGAGAAAGAGACGACCTCACCTACAGAATTAAACACTTAAACCAACACTTTCACGACCTCACCAACAGAAAAAGAAAACTTTACCAACACTCTCACGACCTCACCAACAGAAAATAACAACTTTACCAACACTTTCACGACCTCACCTATAGAATTAAACACTTAAACCAACACTTTCACGACCTCACCTATAGAATTAAACACTTAAACCAACACTTTCACGACCTCACCAACAGAAAATAACAACTTTACCAACACTTTCACGACCTCACCTATAGAATTAAACACTTAAACCAACACTTTCACGACCTCACCAACAGAAAAAGAAAACTTTACCAACACTTTCACGACCTCACCTATAGAATTAAACACTTAAACCAACACTTTCACGACCTCACCTATAGAATTAAACACTTAAACCAACACTTTCACGACCTCACCAACAGAAAATAACAACTTTACCAACACTTTCACGACCTCACCTATAGAATTAAACACTTAAACCAACACTTTCACGACCTCACCAACAGATAATAACAACTTTACCAACACTTTCACGACCTCACCAACAGAAAAAATCATTTTTACCAACTCTTTCACGACCTCACCTATAGAATTAAACAGTTAGACCAACACTTTCACGACCTCACCAGCAGAAAAAAGCCAAAAAACGGCCTTCTTAACAGGAAAAAACATGCAAAAAAAAGCGGTTTTTTCCAGCATTTTCAATTTTTTTTCAACAGGTTGAAGACACGACCTCATCAACAGAAAGAAGAGACGACCTCACCAACAGGAGGAAGACACGACCTCACCAATAGGAAAAAACAACTTTACCAACACTCTCACGACCTCACCAACAGAAAATAACAACTTTACCAACACTCTCACGACCTCACCAACAGAAAATAACAACTTTACCAACACTTTCACGACCTCACCTATAGAATTAAACACTTAAACCAACACTTTCACGACCTCACCTATAGAATTAAACACTTGAACCAACACTTTCACGACCTCACTAACAGAAAAAGAAAACTTTACCAACACTCTCACGACCTCACCAACAGATAATAACAACTTTACCAACACTTTCACGACCTCACCTATAGAATTAAACACTTAAACCAACACTTTCACGACCTCACCTATAGAATTAAACACTTAAACCAACACTTTCACGACCTCACTAACAGAAAAAGAAAACTTTACCAACACTCTCACGACCTCACCAACAGATAATAACAACTTTACCAACACTTTCACGACCTCACCTATAGAATTAAACACTTAAACCAACACTTTCACGACCTCACCTATAGAATTAAACACTTAAACCAACACTTTCACGACCTCACCTATAGAATTAAACACTTGAACCAACACTTTCACGACCTCACTAACAGAAAAAGAAAACTTTACCAACACTCTCACGACCTCACCAACAGATAATAACAACTTTACCAACACTCTCACGACCTCACCAACAGAAAATAACAACTTTACCAAAACTTTCACGACCTCACCTATAGAATTAATAACTTAGACCAACACTTTCACGACCTCACCAGCAGAAAAAAGCCAAAAAACGGCCTTCTTAACAGGAAAAAACATGCAAAAAAAAGCGGTTTTTTCCAGCATTTTCAATTTTTTTTCCAACAGGTTGAAGACACGACCTCACCAACAGAACCAAGACACGACCTCACCAACAGGAGGAAGATACGACCTTACCAACAGAAAGAAGACACGACCTCACCAACAGAACCAAGACACGACCTCACCAACAGGAGGAAGATACGACTTTACCAACAGAAAGAAGAGACGACCTCACCAACAGGAGAAAGAGACGACCTCACCAACAGGAGGAAGACACGACCTCGATGACAGAAAGAAGAGACGACCTCACCAACAGAACGAAGACACGACCTCATCAACAGAAACAAGATACGACCTCACCAACAGGAGGAAGACACGACCTCACCAACAGAACCAAGACACGACCTCACCAACAGGAGGAAGATACGACCTTACCAACAGAAAGAAGAGACGACCTCACCAACAGGAGAAAGAGACGACCTCACCTACAGAATTAAACACTTAAACCAACACTTTCACGACCTCACCAACAGAAAAAGAAAACTTTACCAACACTCTCACGACCTCACCAACAGAAAATAACAACTTTACCAACACTTTCACGACCTCACCTATAGAATTAAACACTTAAACCAACACTTTCACGACCTCACCTATAGAATTAAACACTTAAACCAACACTTTCACGACCTCACCAACAGAAAATAACAACTTTACCAACACTTTCACGACCTCACCTATAGAATTAAACACTTAAACCAACACTTTCACGACCTCACCAACAGAAAAAGAAAACTTTACCAACACTTTCACGACCTCACCTATAGAATTAAACACTTAAACCAACACTTTCACGACCTCACCTATAGAATTAAACACTTAAACCAACACTTTCACGACCTCACCAACAGAAAATAACAACTTTACCAACACTTTCACGACCTCACCTATAGAATTAAACACTTAAACCAACACTTTCACGACCTCACCAACAGATAATAACAACTTTACCAACACTTTCACGACCTCACCAACAGAAAAAATCATTTTTACCAACTCTTTCACGACCTCACCTATAGAATTAAACAGTTAGACCAACACTTTCACGACCTCACCAGCAGAAAAAAGCCAAAAAACGGCCTTCTTAACAGGAAAAAACATGCAAAAAAAAGCGGTTTTTTCCAGCATTTTCAATT